>JXSR01S075481.1:63478-79981 GCA_000969725.1 Ophiothrix spiculata | reverse complement strand
TACTCAAAATCTGAAATCAGGGATGAAACTTGTAAGGATACTTTTTGTTTTCTTTAATTTGAATTTCAATACATTCCCAACTGATGATGGATTTTATTTTACTCCTTCAGAATGGTTAATGTTTGGTCATGTCTATACTGAGCATGTCTTGGTACATACAGTGCAGCCAGAGTATCAGGCTCTTCCTATTTTATTATTAACATCAACTTGGATTATCATCATGTAAGCTAGCTCGCAGCAGTAGATATATCAAATGAAATGATTATATCGGCCTGATGACATCATATCATTTAATGATGTCATTACAATTTTTGTGAGATGTTCAGAGCTAATAGAGGTGTAAGTAATATAGCAAGATAAAAGTTTGGATTTGATTAGATTTGGAGATGTTGACAAAAACAATTTAATGTTCAAATGCGTATCAAGGCTTTAACAGCAAAACACAATTACATTAAGGAATAAATTATGAATATTTTAGAATTAAGGTCCAAAGTTTAAATTGTATGTGGAATACCTCATGTTGATACTATTGGATTTAAATTCCAATTTTTTGTAAACCAATCTCATGTTTATAAAGCTTTCCTTAGGCTATAAGTTTGGTCTACTGTTTTTGTTTTTTGTGGTTTTTTTTTTGATAGATGATCTTTTAATTAATTAATCCGGTTGGTTGAAAGGTAAAGGGGACTGCCTGTATTTCACAGGTCGGAGTGCCCATCTCTCTTACGAAGCATTTGGGCCAGACTCCACAATTTGTTATATTTGTGGTGAGGGGTTCGCCACACCTCCTTCCCCCTGAGTCTGTCACCTTCTCAGCATTGAAGAAAGCCAGTACTCATTTGACAACTGGGTGGAGAGGAGCACATTAGGGTAAGTATTTTGCTCTAGGACACTACACACGCCGCCCTATGGATTCGAACCCACAACTCTCACTACGCATGTCTCAATCGGGTTGATTAGTTATATTTTATACAAAGCATATAACAGAATACTGAAAACCTGTGTCTAATATTTGATCAATCAGTTTCAAAAAATAATACTATTTATAAATATTAGGGAATGCTCCGTCAAAATGAGAGGAAATTCATGCTTGATTATTTAAAAAAGAAAAGAAAAAAATACAGCTTCTGAAGTGAAACATGGGTAAAGTTTTTAATTTTCGTCTTTTGGTGGAAATCGCATCTACAGATATTCTTCTAACTATATGTAAAATTTGGGCAACATAATTCCTGAAAATACTAATTCTAGCAGGTTTTATTCACAGATTCTAAATGTTCTGTACAAGTTGGTTTGGTTCAGTGATGATATCATTTTCAACTTTTTGAAAACAATTGCAGATTATAAAATGTTTATAAAATTATTTTAAATTCACATGAAATATTGCATATATAGTCTTAATATTATGGGTGCCAAGTTTCAAGTGCATTGCATAACCAGAAATTATGATGTTAGATAAGGATAATGGTATGATTTTATTTGATAATCAAATACATATTTACAGGTTTTAAGATATGAATACAAATATTTAAACATTGCTTTGAAATGACAGCAACTAATTGATGTCATTTGATATGTGTAATAAAACATTTAAGTGTAATGTTGTTATTTAGGTAGGAGACTCAAATTTCAGAGTTTAAAGATATGAACACAATTATTGAAGAATTGCTTTAAATGCACTAGAGTTTACTGATTGCAACTACTGGAAGTCATTTGATACTTATGAATTGAGCTTAGTATAAATGATGTAGCCTTTCTATGTAAATAGTATGTATCTAATGCACCTTGGGGCTGTGCAAAGTCTGTATATATTTGCATAGAAATGTAGACAGTTTGGTCTGCTGTAGACAAGTGTCAGAATTATGTAATCTCTGTGCTGTGGGTGAGAAATAGAGATGGGGGTCTTCTCATGTTATATTTATTTTGATATGGGAAGTGTCAAGAGTTTGGCAATTTTTAAAAAGGAAATTAATCCAAGAAGTCAGTCTCCTGTTATGTCTATTAATATTGCATTTATAAAAAGCCATGTAAATATATTTGCATCTTTGATACAGATTAATTGTAGAAAGTATTCTATAGTTATTTTTATTTTTACGATTTGTTTGTTTGTTATTGTTGTATATGTATAATTGTATGAATTAGAGTTCAGTCTCCTTACTAAATGATGAAATTGTGTTTCAATATTAAATTATTATATTATATATTTATATTAAACTTTCCATGTGCATTGTATGGTTTGTAATGTAGCTTATATACTTTCACCTAGGGACGCAATTTGCAAGCCACTTTAAAATGCTGCTTTATAATCAATTCTATTGTTATTATTAATACCTTGAGAGAGGTTAACATTTTTAACATTGAGTTCTACAGTTGTAGTTTTAGTCACTTAAAATGTTTCATTGTATGACTGAACTATGCTAACTAGAAGCAACAACTAGCTTAATTTGCATGTTTATCAGATATCAATGTTGTCTCTAAGTTAATTGATTACAGCCAAAATGCAGGACATGTCCAAAACAATCATCAGAAGAGACTATGGAACCCGTAAACACAGTGCATCTTTGTTTAGGTTTTGTTAAATTTGTCCACGTGTGTGAACTAGATACAGGTCTATACATACAGTAGGATCATGTGGTCTGCATACTAATGCTGTTTTCATACTTGTATAGCTTTGTAGCTGTGTGAGTATCTTTCTTGTTGCTTCCGGTTGTTACTGCATGTTTGCGATCAATCGATAAAGTTCTGCACAATTGTATGTATCACATTTAGGGTTAATTTAGGTTACTTAAAAAGGCATCCTATTTATTCTTGAAATAAGATACATGTGTTCAAGATGCCATTCCAGGATGTTAATTAATTAAGTCCAATGTGTCTTTTAACTGGAAATCTAGTAGATACCCACACTAATATAAAGCTTTTAAATTTTTTAAAGGTTTGCTTTATGCTCAAATAATACCATAAGATTAATATTTCGATATATAAAGAAGCTAGCTGATCTAGTATTTTAAACGCTGGTTTGGTCTATATAGTTTTGAAATAGTGAATGGGTTTTGTTCATTTATATTTCTGAATCTATAAGTTTCACATATGTAAGAATGCATTCAGTTTCTGAATAATATATTTTAAATATCATAAACATAATTACTTAATATTTAAGTTAAAAGACAATGATATGTTGGCAAATCTTTTAAGCCAAAGAGTCCTGAAGGGATTTTGCCCCATACAACCATGTTACACAAAACAACAGTCTACACACAAAACTTGAATAACACAAGGCAATATCCAAATAAAAAAAAATATGGATCTAGGAGATTTTAAACGTTGACCCTCTTATGGATATGCCTAAGTATTCAACACATAACTTTGATTTCTATCTGTTTTTATTTTACATTTTTGCATTAATCAAGTCATTTTACTAAATCTGTATTGATATATTTTTGTTGTAAATTTTGTCTCAGATTTTAGCATAGTGCGTAGATTAGTAAGGCTTACTTGATTCTGGATTCAAGTTCCAAATTAATTTAAACAAAGTTTACATAGATATTCCGGTGTCATTGTCCTCAGTAAGTTGTTGCATAACACCCTCAAGTACCCCTTCCTTTGAAATGCCTGAAAATGAAGTCATTAGTATTCACGATATTGGTAAAGTCGTGCGTCTTTTCAAATACTTAGCCGTCTTCAGTATGCTCATTTATGCTGTATTACCATGTTGGAAGGTGGTAATAAGGAGTTTCAAGTAGCCAATTACTGTCAGCGTTGTGTCAAGGGAGAGAAAGCCATGGAATTGTCATTATGTCACAAATTACACAACTAATATATACATTGAATGCAGTAAATGCTTACATGTTCAGTTAATTACCTCTATACTGTTCCAAATTGTGAATAGAAAACAGGAGAGATCTTGAATTAGATTCTAAAATGACATGCACAACTGTGTAGCGTGTAACAAACAAAATTGAAATACAATTTTACCATTTAACCCTAACTGACCACACGGGATTTTTCGTTTCTAGCCTATCTCCTCGGAAAGTGAGGGTGAAAAAATGCATGTTTTCGCCGGGATTCGAACCCGTGACCTGTGGATTCCCAGACCGCCTATACCATTAGCAGGCCACCGCCGAGTAGCTGCCCGGGCAGCGATTCCGTTACCATATGGAACCCCCGTCTATGACGTATTTGGACTTAGCGCATTTTAGGTGATTTCAATAATGAGATTTAGTGAGAGCTAGGACTGTTAGGGTTAAAGATGCTGCTGATTGAAACAAACAACCAAATATGTGGCAGATGTTAAATTATGATTCTGAGAAAAAAAGATAATTAGTACAGTATAACATAGATAGCAAGTTAATTAACCCTTAGAAGGATGATTACATAACTGCTGAAACTATTTTGAATATGCTTCAATCATGTCCTGTAATCAAGTAAATGAGTGATTACACATTGTCCATTATGGGAATTGTTTCTATCTACCATTCATTTGCTAAATCCCCAATGTAATCTCACTGATACACTGCATTGATGAAGGCAATTTGAAGACAAATTGCAGATTATATCTAGGGAATTGTAGTGAGAATGATCAGAAATAAGTGCATTGTAATCAGCCTTGTGTCCGATATGCTCTTGATTATGTAGGCTGGTTGTTGTCTGCTGGGAGTACCTGTTGTCAATTTCACTACAATTAATAATTTGTATGTTACAAGAAAAGCATTTATTAAAGTGTATTTGAATGCTTGCGTGGATATTTATTTTCAATCTTATTTCATTCGAAGAACTAAAAGTTTCTGCAACATATTTTGTAACAAATCTTTGGTCATACTGGGATGGATTTTACAAAATTTTAATTTTGCAGTAGCATCAGGTCATTTAAAAACAAATACGTAGATTTACATTTTTTATTTTGGTTTCATGAAAGTAAGACATAAAATGTTTGCCTGAAATACAGAAGGTATAAGAAAATACAGTTATATGTTTGGTGTACACTTTAACTTGCTTTTTTTAACTGACAGACTATAGACCACTAAGATTGTTTATATCACAATGAGGTGATGGATGCTTACAAAGCTGACTGCTAGCGAAGTTAAAATATATGCAGAGTGTAATTGAAGCTCTTTGCCTTTTTATCACATGCAATGAGCCTGAAGTTTTTCAAATGACTTTCGTTTTACCTACGATGCATTGAACCGATGAATGATTACAGAGCAAAGTAGGCATTATAGAGATTTAAAGCTTTGTCTGAACACTGAACTGTGATTAATATTTTGCTGATAAGTCATTCCCTCTAAGCTAGAGCAAAATGTAGGATTTGCTGTGGAATATGATACATTTTAAAAAATGAACAAAATTGATCACTGAATAAAAGACAAACTGTAAAATGTTAAATACAAAATATGTGTGTTTTTAGGTGAAAAATAAACATTTTCAAGTACATACATACATGAACAATATTTTTATCCAGCCATTCCATCGAGATCACGGCGGTTTGTGATGATGAAACAATTATTTACAAGCAAAATACACAAAATATATGAAAACAAACAAATTAAACAGGAAAAATATGAGATTTCAAGTTTTTCTTAAATATGTTGACAGAACCAGATGAACGGAGTGGATGCGGAAGAGTGTTCCACAGTTTTGGTGCAATGAAATAGAATGCTTTGTTGGCAGCAGAATGAATATTCCCATGGCGAAACCAAGTATTGGTTGAGTTATTGAATCAAAGTGATACTTCAGGAATTTTAATTTAGAATATATTTAATTTGAATTTGAAAAAAGTAAGATGCGTATTGTGTTGTAGTCAAGTAATAGTAGCACACAACAGAACGCAGAGCGAGGTCCATCTAATGTTAGAGTCTCCACCAAATGTTTGTAGTTTTCAGCCTTGATCAAAATGGAATCAAGTAACCTGCTGTGTTCTTCCCATAGTGAAATCTATTTGTTAGTCAACTTTCAGCTTTGTTTTTTATTTTCAAGATGTTTTCCTTTTAAAAATATTGTTCTAAACTTTTATATCTAGCAAAGCATGAAAATGGTAAACCATTCATTTTTTTTTGAAGAATTTTATGTAATGCATGGTGTTGATGCAATGAATGCTTCTGCTTCTTCTAGTCTGTGTGCCATAAATAGACAGAAATAAAAGGCTAAAATCTTGTTGGAATGATAGCAGGATGCTAGAGGTGACAGTTCTTACTCTACTTGTTTGTTATCTTTTACTAGTGTATCTTTAATGTATCTTGTGTTCAAACTAGGTCAAAACTTGTGTGCGTCAGGTTGCTAGACAGATATATTTGTTATGAAAGTCAAACTTAAGACAACAAAAATTCAACTGCCTATGGACACATAGCATTGAATTATTCTGTTCTGTATAGTTAATCCATATTCAACGGCAATCTCAAAAGGTGTTTTATGCTGTATTGTATCTCATCGACATATACTATCTGTTTATATTAGTAAGTCAATCTCTTTCAGGAGTGGGCTAAAGATGAATTAATAGTAGAGTTTACAGATGATAACTTAATCCTGTGTAAATTTGAACACTTAAAGTAATACGGTATATTTGCAAAGCTATTTTTGATGTGTCTTGATAAATTGCAAATGTATTTTTCTCTTCAGTTGTACGAGGGTCAGAGTTATTTAGGTTTTTCAAGCTTGATTTCGGAAAGATACTTCTTCAAGACATAAAATCATCGACATATACTATCTGTTTATATTAGTAAGTCAATCTCTTTCAGGAGTGGGCTAAAGATGAATTAATAGTAGAGTTTACAGATGATAACTTAATCCTGTGTAAATTTGAACACTTAAAGTAATACGGTATATTTGCAAAGCTATTTTTGATGTGTCTTGATAAATTGCAAATGTATTTTTCTCTTCAGTTGTACGAGGGTCAGAGTTATTTAGGTTTTTCAAGCTTGATTTCGGAAAGATACTTCTTCAAGACATAAAAAGTTGATGCTGTATATTTGATTGTTGTGTCCCAATTAACAAATCAAATTGCAGGCCTACAAGAGCACTGTTTTGATATGACAAAGTAGCATTTGTAGATGCTGATTCTGCTTTTATGTAGCTTAAAGGAGAAGTATCCTTAGCACAAGCTAGTTATTTTGTTCATGTTTCCATATTTGATATGCATCCAATATGCCTGTTATATGACACCAATATTTGCATTTATGTTTGATTCATTCTAAAGCAAATGAAACATGACTACCTTGAATGTCAAGAAATAATAATATAAAGGGCGATGCACTTATAGATATGTTTGCTTGATATTTCTAGTCATTGTTGTAGCTAAATTGCTGTATTAACACAAATGTATACGCCAATATAAGGTTTAAAAGACTAAATATTGTAATTATTTTTATGAAGCCAATAATGTGTACAAATAATAATTGTACCATGATTGAGGTAAAGTTTGCACTGTTGAGGCAGAAGCACACAACTGTTTCTAAGACTACGGTCACAATACTTCGTACAAACAGTTACGAACAATCTTTTGTCGTGTAGACTGACCAGAGCAAAGCGAGCAGCGAGGGCGTTGTGTGGTCCTTCAAAAGTACATAATTGGTGTGTTTTCTAAACAATTCTAATCATGAAATAGTTATTTTATTGAGTTTCTAGAAGTATTGGTACTGTCAAGAGAGTTATGTAAGTAAGAAAGGAGTGAAAGAATGTTGGTTATCTGAAATTCTGAAAATTTAGCAATGTTATAATGGCTTATTTATTACTGCAAAGTAACCATTCATACAGTTTCTATATGTTTGGGTTCCTGTTTATGTATAATTATGAGGACCAGGATAGAGGGGTCTAAAGAATGAATACTTCATTTGAAAGTTGTAAGTGTTATTATAGGAATGTTGAAGTACTGCATTCGTAGTAAAAGCTTTCAGCAACATTAGTGTATTTGGAGCACATTCATATATTGATTATCTAGCCATGGTTGAAAAAAGAGAAAAGTTATTTTATATAGGATAATTTTTCATGCAACAAGTATGAGAAGTATGTTTGAAATTCTTGTGACAAAAAATGTGAAATTATATGAAGATTTGAGTTTGTATGTCATGTAAATGTGAAGAGTATGTAAGGAAAGGTTGACGTGTGTAATCAATGAAGACCTGAATGTATTGAAGATTTTGCCTTGTGGCAACAACTCAGCTGCATAGTGTCTTGGGAGCGTATTTAGTTCTTTATTTTCTTGAAAGGGTTTAAACAAGAATAGTAATTCAACTTACCTGGATTTCACAGGCATAACAATTAGATTACAACGAGCTGGTTTTCTAACAAAATTGCAAGATGAAACAATTGTAATCATCTCTTTATTTTCTTAGCTAGGTTATATGCTTGTAGAGCTGGGTATTTTTGTAGATAGTAAAGATTTAGCAATGTTGTAACAGCTTTGCTACAATAGAGTCTGGGGAGCATATTCATGTATAGGTTGAAATGTGAAATTTAATATTTGACAAGACGAGGGGAAATGCATCAAGATTGAATAGGTACTCCTGTGTCTTGTGTTTCCATGTATATTATGATGTATTTATGTAATTTGTCAATAATGTTATCGTAATTTTGAATTGTAGCAATTCCACTGTTTAAAATATTTACAAGGAAACCAAGTATTTTACATAAAAAATGATACTGTTCTTGATTTAAGTGTTGTTGCTAAAGTGTGTGTTTTCCCTGGTGCATTCATGGGATAGGGTGCAACTCTATGTTTTCTACAAAACTCTTTTATGCTTGTTGTCACTAAGTGCTTACAGTTGCATGATTCACCTGATACGAAAATTGCACAGATATGTGACTGTTCATCCCAAACAAGCTGTAAATGCAGCTTACTCGTTTTGTGCTACATGTCAAGGTCGTAATTTGCTGAAATTAATTTTTTGACAGATTCACAATCCTTATATGCTTACTTCAAAACACCAGCCAAGTATCATTTCAAGAAAATGATCAGAAATATATATCTTTATATTTTCACAATGATCAACAGAAAATATAGGCATTCCTGATGTCTGAACGCGTTTATCTGAGTTACTCATACAACCTTTGACGTACCATAACTTGACTTCTGGAAATCGAGTGAAGTTCATTGAGGTGTCATTTTAATCATTAAAACATTGTCTTTGCAAATATTCAAAAAGTGAAAATGATGAGAGGCTATATTTACGGCTGGTTTGAGATGGACGGTAATATGTATATCTCTATAAAAGTAACACTCTGATATGAAACAATTTTATCCAAAGCATTTTGTCCTGATTACAAACACACATTGTTTTCCCCAATATTTTAGTTTTTAAAAAATATTTATTGTGCCTATAACTTCAGGATTTACTCTTCTTTGATTAGAATATTTTCCATTTTGTTCCATTGCTACATTTATAATAGCTAAATTAAATTCATAGTAAACCATAACAGTAGAGTTTATTAAATAAAATGGCCTTCATATTTACCAAATATTGAATGCGATTGGGAAGAATTGATTTGAAAATTGAATATGCTGCATCAACACCAAGGTTATCTCTTTGTCAAGCATCTCAAATGAAATCAATTACAAGTAATATATGTCATTGAAAGAAATATCATGGACATGACCTTGTCAGTATAATCAAAGACCACATAATCTTATATGATCTGCTAGTTAGTAGGATTTGAATCAAGTTGTCACTGGTTTGATATGACATGTAATAAAATTATCAGTCCTGAAATGTTTGCCAAGGCCCAAGATTATGTTTGCTGATATTAAGCAATTGGCTTTCTATGTTTGGTAAGAGTCTATGGTTTGACAAGTAGGATATGATGGGCCTTACCAGGAGCAGATTGGTTTTGCAAAATGCATGCTGAAAAATTGATTTAATGGCATTTTACATTTTGAAAAATGCATGCTGAAAAATTGATTTAATGGCATTTCACTCACATATTTAAGAAACCAATTTCTGTTATTCTCAAAACAATGTCTAATTAAAATATTGATTTCTAAGAATGCTATTTTCAAAATAAGTCAGATTTATAATTCAAGGCATAGCGGTTAATTATTCTCATTATTAAGATGCACATATTTATCGCTATACTAATGAGACATAAGGGCTCCACTTATACGGGGAGGCATTTGGATTATTTGGAATAATTCCTTAGAGCCTTTGGATATTCTGTGAAAGAAAAACTCAAGAGATAATTGCTTTTTCAAAATATGAAAGTATAAATATTAATCGGTACAATATCTGTGTTCAGTTTTCCAAAGTCTCTGTTCTCAACCACTAAGTGGTCTCTTTTCCTTTCAATGTCAAAGAATTCTGGAGCAATCGGAAGCTTACCAGGACAGAAACTATCAAATGTTTGAAACAGTATCTTGCATATAATTGTAGAGTCCATTTTAGCTACCCTGTGGTTGTAAATGTAAGTGTTGAATCAACGTTGATGAATAGACAGTGGTAAATATTCAGCAAGCGTACAAGTACAGTCGACTGGATTAATGTTTGATGATCACTTGACACCCAGGGCTCTCCAGAATTAATCAGCACAATTGTTTGCAAAGGAGATTATTTTCACCAAAACTGAAACTTCACTAATTATCACTCTATATTCACTGCAAAATATTATCATTATTTACCATTTGGAATGACCCAGTTTTACAAATCATTCAAGAAATTATCTATATGTTTGCAATTTGGTTTGATGTTGTAGAAATAAAATGTGAGGTGAAAATTGAGCATTGCATGTCACTTTACCTAGCACCCTCCTTCTGCTTTATTTGTTTCTGTATGTTGGTGCTAGGCTATACTAAGTAACACATTGTTTTATATAAGTCACCTGTCATTGTGTTAAATATAGTTAGCGAGCCGGAATTCTCATGGTGGAGCACCAGTTTAACTAGGCAATGATGTAAATGTGAATTACTAGTATAAAGATATGGTACATGCATAAGGGTTTTAAATCTTAATGGATGGCTGAATGGACAGATACATTGGACTTTTGAATATCTTTGAATAGAATGTGAGTTGGTTAATTTAAGTGTATTATCGTCTCGTTATAGTTATTAGAACCTGCAATTATATTTATGATAACCCATTTTTCAAGTTCCACATTTTACCATTGAGATAAAATTGTGATTTTGATTTAGATTATTATGTGAGTTTTACTCAAAATCTGAAATCAGGGATGAAACTTGTGAGGATACTTTTTCTTGAATTAGAATTTCAATACATTCACAACTGATGATGGATTTTATTTTACTCCTTCAGAAAGGTTAAGATTTGTTCATGTCTATACCGAGCATGTCTCGGTACATACAGTGCAGCCAGAGTATCAGGCTCTTCCTATTTTATTATTAACATCAACTTAGATTATCATCATGCAAGCTAGCTCACAGCAGTAGATATAGCAAATGAAATGATTATATCGGCCCGATGACATCATATCATTTAATGATGTCATTAAAATTGTTGAGATGTTCAGAGCTAAAGAGGTGTAAGTAATATAGCAAGATAAAATTTTGGATTTGATTAGATTTTTAGATGTTGACAAATACAATTGTTTGTTCAAATGTGTATCAATGCTTTAACAGCAAAACACAATTACTGCAAGGAATATGAATAAAAAGAGCAATGTTGTTATTTAGGTAGGAGACTCAAATTTCAGAGTTTGAAGATATGAACACAATTGAAGAATTGCTTTAAAATGCACCAGAGTTTACTGATTGCAACTACATATGAATTGAGCTTAGTATAAATGATGTAAATAGTATGTGTCTGATGCACCCTGGGGCTGTGCATAGTCTGTATATATTTGCATAGAAATGTAGACAGTTTGGTCTGCTGTAGTCTAGTGTTAGAATTATGTAATCTCTGTGGTATGGGTGAGAAATGGAGATGGGAGTCTTCTCATGTTATATTTATTTTGATATGGAAAGTGTCAAAAGTTTGGAAATTTTTAAAATGGAAATTAATCCAAGAAGTCAGTCTCCTGTGATGTCTATTAATATTGTATTTATAATAAGCCATGTAAATATATTTGCATCTTTGATACAGATTAATTGTAGTTATGGTTATTTTTATTTTTTAAGATTTGTTTGTTTGTTGTTGCTGTATAATTGTATGAATCAGAATTCAGTCTCCTCACTAAATGATAAAATTGTACTTCCATATTCCATATTTTATTATCATATTATATTGTCATATTTTTATATTAAACTTTCCATGTACATTGTATCGTTTGTAATGTAGCTTATATACTTTCACCTAGGGATGCAATTTGCAAGACGCTATAAAATGCTGCCAATGTTGTCTGTAAGTTATTGATTTCAGCCAAAATGCAGGACATTTCCAAAACAACCATCAGAAGAGACTATGAAACGTGTAAACACAGTGCATCTTTGTTTAGGTTTTGTTAAGTTTGTCCACGCGTGTGAACTAGATACAGGTCTATACATACATTAAGATCATGTGGTCTGCATACTAATACTTTTTTTCATACTTGTATAGCTTTGTTGCTGTGTGAGTATCTTTCTTGTTGCTTCCGGTTGTTGCTGCATGTTTGCGATCAATCGATAAAGTTCTGCACAATTGCGTGTATCACTTTGATAGGGAAATCTAGTAGATACCCAGACTAGGAAAAAGTTTTTAAAAACTTTTAAGTTTAAAAGAGGTTTAACAGTTATGTTAAAAGACAATGATATGTTGGCATAATCTTTTAAGCCAAAGAGTCCTGAAGGGATTATGCCCCATACAACTGCGTTACACAAAACAACAGTCTGCACACAACACTTAAATAACACAAGACAATGTCAAAAAAACAACTATGGATCTAGGAGATTTTAAAAGTTGAACCTCTTATGCATATGCCTAAGTATTCAACAAATAACTTTGATTTCAGTCTGTTTTTTTTTAACATTTTTGCATTAATCAAGTCATTTTACTAAATCTGTATTGATATATTTTTGTGGTAAATTTGGTCTCAGATTTTAGCATATTGCCTAGATTAGTAAGGCTTACTTGATTCTGGATTCAAGTTCCAAATTAATTTAAACAACTCATTCAACATTTGCTGACAGATCATTTTCATGCTACGGACCAAAAATATGGAATGCTTTACCAGAGCAAATAAGATCCGCTCCTTCAATGGACGTATTTAAGAAATTACTGAAACAGCACCTTTTTAACTCTGCATACAATTTGTAACTTTCATTGAATCCTTGTCTGACTGATGTTTTTGCGCATGTATATATTTTGTTCATTGACTTTGTCTATATGCGCCTTAGTACAAATTTGTTTTTGGTTTTGGGCGCGGTATAAATTTTTGTAGTAGTAGTAGTAGATATTCCTGTGTCATTGTCCTCAGTAAGTTGTTCCATAACACCCATAAGTACCCTGTCCTTTGAAATGCCTCCAAATGAAGTCATTAGTATTAATAATAATAATAATAATAAAGCAGCATTTGTTAAGCGCCTAGTCAAAATAGGTCAAAGCGCTTTACAACTTACACTACAATTTACACTACAGCTTAAACTACAACTTACACTACAAATGTGCCAAAGCACAAAGTATTAAAAACAACAATATAACAAAGAAAACACATGAGCATAAAAATTGCACCAAAAATTAAGGCATCCGTGAGGCGGTGGAGCACACACTACTTTGGAAAAAGATAGAATTTGAGACCTTTTTTAAACTTGCTGACGGTCGAACATTTGCGTAAAGATGCTGGTAGAGAGTTCCATATGCGTGGAGCAATGACATGAAATGATTTATCACCATGTGCGAGTCTAGTACGTGGAATTGTCAGAAGGAAGTTGTCATCACCACTTCTCAGGTTAGCCCTTTTGGGAGTATACTGTGTGAGAAAAGCAGTGAGGTATGATGGAAGAAGTCCATGAAATCCTTTGAAGGTCAGCAACATGAGTTTGTAAATGATCCTAGATTTGATTGGTAACCAGTGGAGTTGAGTAAGCAGTGGTTCCGATGAGTCATACCTGTGTGCACGAAAAATTGGTTGTGGCGGGTATTCACGATATCTTCAAAGTCGTGTGTCTTTTCAAATACTTAGCCGTCTATAGTATGCTCATTTATGCTGTATTACTGTGATGGAAGGCGGAAATAAGGAGTTTCAAGTAGCTAATTACCGTCAGCATTGTGTCAAGGGAGAGAGAGCCATGGAATTGTCATTAATGGCACAAATTACACAACTAATATATACATTGAATGCAGTAAATGCTTACACGTTGAGTTAATTACCACTATACTGTTCCAAATTGTGAATAGAAAACAGGAGATATCTTGAATTAGATTCTAAAGTGACATGCACAACTGTGTAGCGTGTAACAAACAAAATTTAAAAACAATTTTAGCATTTAAAGATGCTGCTGACTGAAACAAACAACCATTTTATGGCAGATGTTAAATTATGATTCTGAGAAAAAAGATAATTAGTACAGTATAACATAGATAGCAAGTTAATTAACCCTTAGAAGGATGATTACATAACTGTTGAGACCTGTCATATTTTGAATATGCTTCAATCATGTCCTGTAATCAAGTAATTGAGTGAGTAGACATTGTCCATTATGGGAATTGTTTTTATCTACTATTCATTTACCAAATCCCCTATGTAATCTTGCAGATACACTGCATTGATGAAGGCAATTTGAAGACAAATTGCAGATGTATCTAGGGAATTGTAGTGAGAATGATCAGAAATAAGTGGCTTGTAATCAGCCTTGTGTCTGATTTGCTCTTGATTCTGCAGGCTGGTTGTTGTCTGCTAGGAGTACCTGTTGTCAATTTCACTACAATTAATAATTTGTATGTTACCAGACAAGAAAAGCATTTATTAAAGTGTATTTGAATACCTGCATGGATATTTATTTTCATTCTTATTTCATTTGAAGAACTAACAGTTTCTGCAACATATTTTGTAACAAATCTTTGTTCATAATGGGATGGATTTTACAAAATTTTATAATTTTGAAGTAGCATCAGGTCATTTAAAAACAAATACGTAGGTATACGTTGTTTTTGTTTTTGTTTTGTTTTTGGTTGTTTTTTTGTTTCATGAAAGTAAGACATAAAATGCATGTCTGAAATACAGAAGGTATAGGTATAAGAAAATACAGTTTTTTATTTGGTGTACACTTTTAGTTTCTTTTCAACTGACACACTATCCAATAAGATTGTTTATACGGTGGAACCTTGTTAATACAAAATCTGTAAGGACAAAAACCCTGTTTTTTTGTATTGATCTCTGATCTGAATATAGTTGGATAACACAAAATCCTGACAACTCAAAGTACAAACGTTGGCCCAAGTGATTTTGTATTAATGAGGTTCCACCATATCACCATAAGGTGATGGATGCTTACAAAGCAGATTGATAGCAAAGTTAAGATATATGCAGAGTGTAATTGAAACTCGTTCTATTAATCATTTGCAATGAGCCTGAAGTTTTTCAAATGACTTTCGTCTCACCTGCGATGCATCGAACCGATGAATGATTACAGAGCAAAGAAGGCATTATAGAGATTTACAGCTTTGACTGAACACTGGACTGTGATTAATGTTTGGCTTATAGCTCATTCCATTTAAGCTAGAGCAAAATGTAGCATTTGTTGTGGCATATGATACATTAAAATGAACAAAATTGGACAATCTGCAAAATGGTAAATATACAGAATATGTGTGTTTTTAGGTAAAAAATTTAACATTTTAAAGTATTGGTTGAGTAATGGAATTTTAGTTTAGAATATGTTTAATATGATGTTGGAGAGGCCTGATTGAATTTGGTATTAAAGCTTTGTTAATCCAAGTCTTGAAGAGCCTGTTACTATGGTTTGGACATGGTTGGTACAGGGGTACAGGGGATGCTTCTTATATTCTAAAAACTTGAAATCATTTCTAGAATAACATTTAACCATCCCCCATCAACAGAATGGTAATGTGATTGAGAATGTGGCTATTGAGCCAGTCAAGCGTTGTTCTTTGCTTATACACAATTTGGCGGGAAAAAAATAAGATGGGTATTGTGTTGTAGTCAAGTAATAGTAGCACGCAACAGAACGCAGAGCGAGGTCCATCTACTGTTAGAGTCTCCACCAAGAGCTATTATAGTTTTCAGGCTTGATTAAAATGGAATCAAGTAACCTGTTGTGTTCTGGTTGTGTTCTACGGGGACAGCTCGCTAGTCAGACAACTCGCTAGTCCGAAAGCTCGCTAGTCCGACGGCTTGCTAGTCCGACAGCTCGCTAGTCTGAATTTTAATTTAGGCTCGCCAGTCCGAAAAATGAAAAAGGCTCGCTAGTCCGAATGTTAAAAACGGCTTGCCAGTCCAAATATAAATAACAGCTCGCTAGTCCGAATTTCAAAATAGGCTCGCTAGTCCGAATTTCAAAATAGGCTCGCTAGTCCGAATTTCAAAATAGGCTCGCTTGTCCGAATTCTGGAATAGGCTCGCTAGTCCGAATTTTAAAAACAGCTTGCTATTCCGAATATGACAAAATGTGTGCATATTTCTATTACAGTTTTTCAAAATTCG
>JXSR01S075481.1:43209-63168 GCA_000969725.1 Ophiothrix spiculata | reverse complement strand
TTTTCAAGGTTATATTTTCCCCATTGAATAACGTTTCGGACTAGCGAGCCTTCGGACTAGCGAGCTTTCGGACTAGCGAGTCGTCGGACTGGCGAGCGGACCCCGTGTTCTACCATAGTGAAATCTATTTGTTAATCGACTTTCATGTTTGTTTTTATGTTCAAGATGTTAAGATACCTTTTATTTGACAGATTTCTTATTTTGATTTACTGTATGTTAATGACCTTCTAAAATGTTGTACTAAACTATTTATTATATACTAGCAAAGCAAGAAAATGCTAAACCGTTCATTATTTTGAAGAATTTTATGTAGTGTATGATGTTGCATAAAATGGCTAAAATCTTGCTGGAATTCTAGCAGGATGCTAGAGGTGAGAGTTCTTACTCTACTTTTTTGTTATCTTTTCCTAGTGTATCTTTAATGTATCTTGTGTTCGAACTAGGTCAAAACTTGTGTGCGTCAGGTTGCTAGACAGATATATTTGTTATGAAAGTCAAACTTAAAACAACAAAAATTGAATTGCCTATGGACACATGGCATTGAATTATTCTGTTCTGTAAAGTAAATCCATATTCAACATAATCTCAAAAGGTGTTTTATGCTGTATTGTATCTCATCGACATATATTATCTGTTTATATTAGTAAGTCAATCTCTTTCAGGAGTGGTCTTAAGATGAATTAATAGTAGAGTTTACTGATGATAACTTAATCTTGTGTAAATTTGAACACTTAAAGTAGTACGGTATATTTGCAAAGCTATTTTTATATGTGTCTTGATAAAATTGCAAATTTACTTTTTCTTCAATTGTTATTGGAAATGTATTTTTCTCTTCAGTTGTACGAGGGTCAGAGTAATTTAGGATTTTCAAGCTTGATTTCGGAAAGATTCTTCAAGATGTAAAAAGTTGATGCTGTATATTTGATTGTTGTGTCCCAATTAACAAATCAAATTGCAGGCCTACAAGTGCACTGTTTTGATATGACAAAGCGGCATTTGTAGATGCTGTTTCTGCTTTCAGCTTAAAGGAGAAGTATCCTTTGCACAAGCTAGTTCTTTTAGTTATATTTCCATATTTTATATGCATCCAATATGCTTGTTATATGACTCCAATATTTGCATTTAAGTTTGATTCATTCTAAAGCAAATAAAACATGACTACCTAGTTGAATGTCAAGAAATAATATTATAAAGGGCGATGCACTTATAGATATGTTTGCTTGATATTTCTAGTGATTATTGTAGCTAATTGCTGACAATAGAATTTCCTATAACTTTTATGAAATATTTGTAAATATGTTACCAATCATCTGTGTAAAGTGCAATAAATAATTCGTTAAAACACAGATAATTTTTACT
The DNA here is from genome assembly GCA_000969725.1 of Ophiothrix spiculata. Lineage (NCBI taxonomy): Eukaryota > Metazoa > Echinodermata > Ophiuroidea > Amphilepidida > Ophiotrichidae > Ophiothrix > Ophiothrix spiculata. Next base: position 61,809 of record JXSR01S075481.1, on the reverse strand, counting down.
TTGAAGGCATTTTGAGCAAAAAACTGTTTCCATGCGATGTCACAAACATTACCAAACGTTACATGAACTTTATTCAGCATTCTGAAAATTAATTTGATTTTTAAACACCTATATATTTTGGCCCCACCAGTGAGCATTATCAACAACAAACTGGAGGATATACTGTTTGTGCTAGGTTGTGTATTCATTTAAAAGCAAATAAAACATAACTACCTAATTGAATGTCAAAAAATGATAATGTAAAGGGTGATGCACTAATAGATATGTTTGCTCGATATTTGTAGTCATTATTGTAGCTAAATTGCTGTATTAACATGAAATGTATATGCCAATATAAGGTTTAAAAGACTAGATTTTGTAATTAGTTTTTATGAAGCCAACAATGTGTATAAATAATAATTGTACTATGATTGAGGTAAAGTTTGCACTGTTGAGGCAGAAGCAGTACACAACTGTTTCTAAGACTACGGTCACAATACTTCGTACGAACAGTTATGAACACTGTTTAGTCCATTAAGACTGGCCAGAGCAAAGCGAACAGCGAGGGTGTCGCGTGGTCCTTCATAAGTAATTGGTGTGCATAATTGGTGAGTGTTCTAAACACTTCTAATCCTGAAATAGTTTTTTTATTGAATTTCTAGAAGTATTGGTACAGTCAAGAGAGTTATGTAAGTAAGAAAGGAGTGAAAGGAAACGTTGGTTTAATGAAATTCTGAAAATTTAGCATGTTATAATGGCTTATTCTTTACTACAAAGTATACACAGTAGCCATTACTAGTATGTTTGGGTTCCTGTTACATATAATTATGAAGACATGGATAGAAGAGTCTAAAGAATAAGTACTTTATTTGAAAGTTGTAGGTGATATTATAGGAATGTTGAAGTACTGCATTCGTAGTAAAAGCTGTGCTCCAACCAAAAATGTGCTCCAACCACGTAAGTGTATTTGGAGCACATTCATATATTGATAATCAAGCCATGGTTGAAAAAAGAGAAAAGTAATGTTATATATGATAATTTTTCATGCAACAAATATAAGTATGTTTGAAATTCTTGTGATAAAATGTGAAATTATATGAAGATTTGAGTTTGCTTGTCATGAATATGTGAACAGTATGTAAGGAAAGGTTGAATGTGTTTAAGTCCTGAGTGTTATGAAGATTTTGCCAAGTGGCAACAACTCAGCTGCATAGTGTCTTGGGAGCGTATTTAGTTCTTTTTTTTCCTGACAGGGTTAAAAAAGAATAGTAATTCAACGTACCTGGATTTCACAGGCACGACAATTAGATTACAGCGAGCTGGTTTTCTAACAAAATTGCAAGATGAAACAATTGTAATCATCTTGTTATTTTCTTAGCTAGGTTATATGCTTGTAGAGCTTGATATTTTTGAATATCTGTAAGTAGTGAAGATTTAGCATTATTGTAACAGCTTTGCTACAAAGTGTCTGGGGAGCATATTCATGTATAGGTTGAAAATGTGAAATTTAGTATTTGACAAGACAAGGGGAAATGCAACAAGATTTAATAGGTACTCCTGTATCTTGTGTTTCCAGGTATATTATGATTTATTTATGTAATTTGTCAATAATGTTATCGTAATTTTGTATAGTAGCAATTCCACTGTTTAAAATATTTCAAATTAAGCCAAGTATTTTCCATAGAAAATTGATATTTTTGATTTAAGTGTTGTGTGTGTTTTCCACAGTACATTTATGGGATCGGATGCAACTCTATGTTTTCTACAAAGAATACTTACGTTTGTTGTCTGTAGCAAATTAAAACTCTTTATGCTTGTTGTCACCAAGTGTCTACAGTTGCATGATTCACCTGATAAGGAAATTGTACAGATATTTTTCTCCATACAAGTTATACTCTGACGTGAAACAATTTTATACAAAGCATTTTGTCCTGATTACGAACACATTGTTTTTTCGCCCATATTTTACTTTTTAGAAAATATATATTTTTCCAACAACTTTAGGATTTACTCCTCTTAGATGAGAATATTTTCCATTTCGTTCCATCGCTACATTTATAATGGTTATATTAAATTCATAATAAACCATAACAGAAGTGTTTATTAAATAAAATGGCCTTCACATTTACCAAATATTGAATGCAATTGGGAAGAATTGATTTGAAAATTGAATATACCGCATCAAGACCAAGGTTATCTCTTGGTCAAGCATCTCAAATCAAATCAATTACAAGTAATATATGTCATTGAAAGAAATATCATGGACATGACCTTGTCAGTATAATCAAAGACCACATAATCTTATGGAATCTGGTAGTTAGTAGGATTTTAATCAAGTTGTCACTGGTTTGATATGACATGTAATAAAATTATCTGTCCTGAAATGTTTACCAAAGCCCAAGATTGTGTTTGCTGATATTGAGCAATTGGCTTTCTATGTTTGGTAAGAGTCTATGGTTTGACAAGTAAGAAATGATGACCCTTAGGCAAAAAAAATCTTTTTTTTGAGCAAGTGTAAGTCAAAGCTACACCAAATTATGGAATCTATAAAGATGCAAATGCAAGTCTACTGTACTGAAAAATCTCTTTATACACGTTTAAAAACAGTATTAAAATGTAAACAAAGTGAAAACAATAACTTACAATTATTTTCAGAAGATTAAAATTCTCAAAGAAAAAAAATCTCAAAATTAGTTGCAGTATAAACAGTAAGATATTTTTTCCAGTTTCGAAAAATAGGGACGGGCGGTGAAGGACACCCAAAAACTTTATGTGTGTGTGTGTGTGTGTGTGTGTGTGTGTGTGGGTGTGGGGGGGGGGGGGCCTTTCCATGCTTACCAGGAGCAGATTGGTTTTGCAAAATGCATGTTGAAAAAATTGATTTAATGGCAATTCACTCACATATTTAGCTCATTTAAGAAACCAATTTCTGTTATTTAGAAAAAAATGTCTAATTAAAATATTGCTTTCTAAGAATGCTGTTTTCAAAATAAGTCAGATTTATATTATAATTCAAGGCATAGCGGTTAATTATTCTCATTATTAAAATGCACATATTTATTACTATTTAATTTATACTAATGAGACATAAGGGCTCCACTTGTACGTGGAGGCATTTGGATTGTTTGGAATAATTCCTTAGAGCCTTTGGATATTCTGCGAAAGAAAAACTTGTTCAAAATATGAAAGTATAAATATTCATCAGTACAATATTGGTGCACAATTTTACAAAGTCTCTGTTCTCAACCACTAAGTGGTCTGTTTTCCTTTCAATGTCAAAGAATTCTGGAGCAATCGGAAGCATACAGAGACAGAAACTATCAAATGATTGAAACAGTATCTTCCATATTATTGTAGAGTCCATTTTAGCTACCCTATGGTTGTAAATGTAAGTGTTGAATCAACATTGATAAATAGACAGTGGTAAATATTCAGCCAGCGTACAAGTACAGTCGACTGGATTAATGTTTGATGATCACTTGACACCCAGGGCTCTCCAGACTTAATCAGCACAATTGTTTTCAAAGGAGATTATTTTCACCAAAACTGAAACATCCTGAATTATCACTCTATATTCATTGCAAAAAATTACCACTATTTACCATTTGGAATGATCAGTTTTACAAAACTTTTCTCTATAATTGCAATTAAATTTGATGGAATGGAAATAAAATAATGAAATACGATGTGAAAATTTTGTGTGGAATGTCACTTCACTTAGCACCTCCTTCTGCTTTATTTGCTTCTATACATTTGTGCTAGCCCATACTAAGTAACACTTTGTATAGCAGTTGGCTGTCATTGATGTAAATAAAGTTAGCAAGCATTAATTCTTGTGGTGGAATACCAGATTAACTAGGCCATGTGTAGATGATGTACATGTGAATTATTGGTATAAAGATGATGGTACATGCATATATGGGTTGTAAATCTTAATAGATGGCCAAATGGAAAGAAACGTTAATCTAAGAGGTATTCTCAGAGATGCAGATGCTTACGACTGCGGGATAACGATTTTCATAATAAATAATAAAAAAATAAAAAAATGTTGCATCTGTTTTGCAATGCACACTGAACGTATGCTTTACTAATGCGTTTGGTGAATCACACGCCACATCACTGCGTTCACATTAAATTTTGCATATAGTCTTAATATTATGTGTGCAAAGTTTCAAGTGCATTGCATAACCAGAAATAATGATGTTATTGTTTTTCACCTGACAACCTCACGGCCGTTTCTCTATGTAAGCCAATTTATTCTTGATCTACGTAAATTTTGATTATATTAAACATACAGGTTACCCCTCTTGCAATGAAAATGAAACTTTGCTCATTATAGATAAGGATAAACAATATTTTAATTGATAATCAAGTACATATTTACAGGCTTTAAGATATGAATACAAATATATATAACATTGCTTTGAAATGACAGCAACTAATTGACGTCATTTGATATGTGTAATAAAACATTTAAGTGCAATGTTGTTATTTTTTAGTTAGGAGACTCAAATTCATAGTTTAAAGATAAGAACACAATTATTGAAGAATTGCTTTAAAATGCACTAGAGTTTACTGATTGCAACTACTGGAAGTCATTTGATACATATGAATTGAGCTTAGTATAAATGATGAAGCCTTTCTTTGTAAATAGTATGTATCTGATGCACCCTGGGGCTGTGCAAAGTCTGTATATATTTACATAGAAATGTAGACAGTTTGGTCTGCTGTAGTCTAGTGTCAGAATTATGTAATCTCTGTGGTATGGGTGAGAAATGGAGATGGTAATCTTCTCATGTTATATTTATTTTGATATGGAAAGTGTCAAGAGTTTGGTATTTTTTAAAATGGAAATTAATCCAAGAAGTCAGTCTCCTGTTATGCCTATTAATATTGTATTTAAAATAAGCCATGTGAATATTATTGCATCTTTGATACAGATGAAGTAGTCTATGGTTATTTGTAATTTTTAATATTTGTTTGTTTGTTGTTGCTGTATAATTGTATGAATCAGAATTCAGTCTCCTTACTTAATGATGAAATTGTGCTTCCATCTTGGGACTTCCATATTTTATTATCATATTATATTGTCATTTTTTTATATTGAACTTTCCATGTACATTGTATCGTTTGAAAAATGTAGCTTATAATACTTTCACCTAGGGATGCAATTTGCAAGGCGCTATAAAATGCTGCTTTATAATCAATTTTATTGTTATTATTACATTGAGAGAGATTAACATTTTTAACATTGAGTTCTACAGTTGTAGTTTTAGTTACTAAAATGCTTTCATTGTATGGCTAAACTATGCTAACTTGAAAACAACAACTAGTTTCATTTGTATGTTTATCAGATGTCAATGTTGTCTCTAAGTTAATTAATTACAGCAAAAATGTAGGACATGTCCAAAACAATCATCAGAAGAGACTATGAAACCCCTAAACACAATGCATTTTTGTTTAGGTTTTGTTTAGTTTGTCCACATGTGTGAACTAGATACAGGTCTATACATACAGTAGGATCCTGTGGTCTGCATACTAATGATGTTTTCATACTTGTATAGCTTTGTAGCTATGTGAGTATCTTTCTTGTTGCTTCTGGTTGTTGCTGCATGTTTGCGATCAATCGATAAAGTTCTTCACAATTGTGTATCACATTTAGGGTTAATTTAGGTTACTCTTAAAAGGCATCCTATTTATTCTTGAAATAAGATACCTGTGCTCAAGATGCCAGTCCAGGATGTTAATAATTAAGTCCAATGAGTCTTTTTATCTGGAAATTTAGTAGATACCTAAACTAAGACAAAGTTTTTAAAAACTTGAAAGGTTTGTTTTATGCTCCAATAATACCATAAGATTAATATTTCAATATAGTATTTTAAAAGCTGGTTTGCTCTATATAGTTTTGAACTAGTGAATGGGTTTTGTTCATTAATATTTCTGAATCTATAAGTTTCACAAACGTAAGAATGTATTCAGTTTCTGAATAATATATTTTCAATATCATAAACATCAGTCAGACCTCTTATGCATGCTTAAGTTTTCAACAAATAACTTTGATTTCAGTCTGGGTTTTTTGTGTGTTTTTTTTTGGTGTTTTTTTTGCATTAAGTCATTTTACTAAATCTGTATTGATATATTTTTGTGGTAAATTTTGTCTCAGATTTTAGCATAGTGCATAGATTAGTAAGGCTTAACTTGATTCTGGATTCAAGTTCCAAATTAATTTAAATAAAGATAGATATTCCTGTGTCATTGTCCTCAGTAAGTTGTTCCATAACACCCTCAAGTACCCTGTCTTTTGAAATGCCTGCAAATGAAGTCATTAGTATTCACGATATCGGCAAAGTTGTGTGTCTTTTCAAATACCTAACTGTCTTCAGTATGCTCATTTATGCTGTATTACCACGATGGAAGGTGGTAATAAGGAGTTTCAAATAGCAGATTACCGTCAGCATTGTGTCAAGGGAGAGGGAGCCATGGAATTGTCATTAATAGCACAAATTGCACAACTAATATATATATTGAATGCAGTAAATGCTTACACATTCAGTTAATTACCACTATACTGCTCCGTATTGTAAATAGAAAAAAGGAGAGATCTTGAATTAGATTTTAAAGTGTCATGCACAACTGTGTAGCATGTAACAAACAAAATTAAAATACAATTTTAGCAATTGAAGATGCTGATGACTGAAACAAACAATCATTTTATGGCAGATGTTAAATTATGATTCTGAGAAAGATGATAATTAGTACAGTATAACATAGATAGCAAGTTAATTAACCCTTAGAAGGATGATTACATAACAGTTGAAACTTGTCATATTTTGAATATGCTTCAATCATGTCCTGTAATCAAGTAAATGAGTGATTAGACATCGTCCATTATGGGAATTGTTTCTATCTACCATTCACTTACCAAATCCCCTATGTAATCTCACGGATACACTGCATTGATGAAGGCAATTTGAAGACAAATTGCAGATGTATCTAGGGAATTTCTGTGAGAATGATCAGAAATAAGTGCCTTGTAATCAGCCTTGTGTCCGATATGCTCTTGATTCTGCAGGCTGGTTGTTGTCTGCTGGGAGTACCGGTTGTCAATTTCACTACAATTGATAATTTGTATGTTATCAGACGAGAAAAGCATTTATTAAAGTGTATTTGAATACCTGCTTGGAAATTTATTTTCATTCTTATTACATTTGAAAAACTAAAAGTTTCTGCAACATATTTTGTAACAAATCTTTGTTCATAATGGGATGCATTTCACAAAATTTTCATTTTGCAGTAGCATCAGGTCATTTAAAAACAAAACATTTAATGAAAAAAGTAATGGTTGAGTAATCAAATCAAAGTGATACTTTTGGAATTTTATTTTGAGGCCTGATTGAATTTTATAACGTGTTGTTGACTTTTCAAAATGCTGTTGTTAATCTAAGTCATGAAGAGCCTGTTACTATGGTTTGGACATGGTTCGTACAGGGGTTGCCTCTTATATTCAAAAAACAGGAAATCATTTCTAGAATAACATTTAACAAGTTGTTTGTTGTTGCCACACTTGAAATGAGATCAAAGTTCTAATGGGCTGGCACAGCTAGCTAACTCCATCAAATGTGTCTCCACCAAGAGCTTTTAGTTTTCAGGCTGGATCAAAAAGGAATCAAGTAACCTGCAGTGTTCTTCCCATAGTAAAATATATTTGTTAATTGACTTTCAGGTTTGTTTTTATTTTCAGATGTTAAGATACCTTATATGTGTACCGCCGCAGCAAAAGGGTCCAGTTGTCGACTCCTACATGTTGCTCATTGTAGCATATCTGATGTATACAAATACCATACATTAGATATGCTACAAGGAGCAACATGTACGAGCCGACAACTGGACCCTTTTGCCGCGGCGGTACACATATTTGTCTGATTTTATATTTTAATTTACTGTATGTTTATGACCTTCTAAAAATTTTGCACTAAACTGTTATATTATATGCAGAGCAAGGAAATGCTAAACAGCTCATTATTTTTGAGGAATTTCATGCAGCGCATGATGTTGATGCAATGAATGCTACTTCTTCTTCTACTAGTCTGTGTGCCAGAAATAGACAGAAATAAAATGGCTAAAATCTTGCTGGAATAATAGCAGGATGCTAGAGGTGACAGTTCTTACTCTACTTGTTTGTTATCTTTTCCTAGTGTATCTTTAATGTATCTTGTGTTCGAACTAGGTCAAGACTTGTGTGCGTCAGGTTGCTAGACAGATATATTTGTTATGAAAGTCAAACTTAAGACAACAAAAATTGAATTGCCTATGGACACATGGCATTGAATTATTCTGTTCTGTATAGTTAATCCATATTCAACGTAATCTCAAAAGGTGTTTTATGCTGTATTGTACTTAATCGACATATATTATCTGTTTATATTAGTAAGTCAATCTCTTTCAGGAGTGGGCTAAAGATGAATTAATAGTAGAGTTTACAGATGATAACTTAATCCTGTGTAAATTTGAACACTTAAAGTTGTAAGTTATATTTGCAAAGCTATTTTTGATGTGTCTTGATAAAATTGCAAATTTACTTTTTTCTTCAATTGTAATTGGGAATGTATTTTTCTTTTCAGTTGTACGAGGGTCAGAGTAATTTAGGTTTTCCAAGCTTGATTTTGGACAGATTCTTCTTCAAGATGTAAAAAGTTGGTGCTGTATATTTGATTGATGTGTCCCAATTAACAAATCAAATTGCAGGCCTACAAGTGCACTGTTTTGATATGACAAAGTTGCATTTGTAGATGCTGATTCTGCTTTAAATGTAGCTTAAAGGAGAAGTATCCTTAGCACAAGCTAGTTCTTTTAGTTATATTTCCATATTTGATATGCATCCAGTATGCCTGTTATATGACACCAATATTTGCATTTATGGTTGATTCATTCTAAAGCAAATAAAACATGACTACCTAGTTGAATGTCAAGAAATAATAATATAAAGCGTGATGCACTTATAGATATGTTTGCTTGATATTTCTAGTCATTATTGTAGCTAAATTGCTGTATTAACACAAAATGTATATGCTTATATAAGTTTTAATAGACTAGATTTTTGTAATTAGTTTTTATGAAGCCCACAACGTGTATAAATAATAATTTTACCACGATTGAGGTAAGGTTTGCACTGTTTAGGCAGAAGCACACAACTGTTTCTAAGACTATGGTCACAATACTTCGTACGAACAATTATAAGTCCGTTTAGATGGACCAGAGCAAAGCAATCAGTGAGGGCATCACGTGGTCCTTCATAAGTAAATAATTGCCGTGTGTTCTAAGCAATTCTAATCCTGAAATGGTTATTTTACTGAGTTTCTAGAAGTATTGGTACAGTCAAGAGAGTTATTTTTAAGTAAGAAAGGAGTGTAAGAAAATGTTGGTTTGCTGAAATTCTGAAATGTTGTAATGGCTTATTCATTACTATAAAGTAGCCATTGCTACAGTTTATATATGTTTGGGTTCCAAATTTACGTATAATTATAGGGACAGGATAGAAGAGTCTAAAGAATAAGTACTTCATTTGAAAGTTGTAAGTGTTATTATAGGAATGTTGAAGTTCTGCATTCATAGTAAAAGCTTCAAGCAACATTAGTGTATTTAGAGCACATTTATATATTGATTGTCTAGCCATGGTTGAAAAAAGAGAATTGTTATTTTATATCGGATAATTTTTCATGCAACAAATAAGATATGTATGTTTGAAATTCTTGTGATAAAATGTAAAATTGTATGAAGATTTGAGTTTGCGTGTCATGTAAATGTGAACAGTATGTATGGAAAAGTTGAGTGTGAAGTCCTGAATGTATTGAAGATTTTGCCAAGTGGCAACAACTCAGCTGCATAGTGTCTTGGGAGCATATTTAGTTCTCTATTTTCCTGACAGGGTTTAAAAAAGAATAGTAATTCAACGTACCTGGATTTCACAGGCACAACAATTAGATTACAGCGAGCTGGTTTTCTAACAAAATTGCAAGATGAAACAATTGTAATCATCTCGTTATTTTCTTAGCTAGGTTATATGCTTGTAAAGCTTGATATTTTTGAATATCTGTAGGTAGTAAAGATTTTGCATTGTTGTAACAGCTTTGCTACATTAGTATCTGGGGAGCATATTCATGTATAGGTTGAAAATGTGAAATTTAATATTTGACAACACAAGGGGAAATGCATCAAGATTGAACAAGTACTCCTGTATCTTGTGTTTCTAGGTATATTATGATTTATTTATGTAGTTTGTCAATAATGTTATTGTAATTTTGAATTGTAGCAATTCCACTGTTTAAAATATTTACAAGGAAGCCAAGTATTTTACATAGAAAATGATATTGTTCTTGATTTAAGTGTTGTTGCTAAAGTGTGTTTTCCCCGGTACATTCATTGGATGGGGCGCAACTCTATCTTCGTCTTTCGGTTGTGTATACGGTATTTTATTTTTTTGCAAAAACTATAGTAGTTAGAGAAACGAAACTTTGCACAAATTATAAAACAACCCTTTTCTAGATACTCATAAAATTTTAATATCACAGCATTATAACTTTACATAGAAAATGATATTGTTCTTGATTTAAGTGTTGTTGCTAAAGTGTGTTTTCCCCGGTACATTCATTGGATGGGGCGCAACTCTATGTTTTCTTCAAAGAATACTTAGTTTGTTGTCAGTAGCAGAATAAAACTCTTTGTTTGTTGTCACTAAGTGTCTACAGTTGCATGATTCACTTGATAAGGAAATTGCACAGATATTTTTCTCCTTAGAAGCTACACTCTGATGTGAAACAATTTTATCCAAAGCATTCTGTCCTGATTACGAACACATATTGTTTTTTCCCCCTATTTTAGTTTTTAGAAAATATTTATTGTGCCTTCAACTTCAGGATTTACTCCTTGATGAGAATATTTTCCATTTCGTTCCACTGCTAGATTTATAATGGCTATATTAAATTTATAGTAAACCATAACAGTAGAGTTTATTAAATCAAATGGCCTTCATATTTACCAAATACTGAATGCAATTAGGAAGAATTGATTTAAAAATTGAATATGCCGCATCAAGAAGAAGGTTATTTCTTCCCGAAGCATCTCAAATCAAATCAATTACAAGTAATATATGTCATTGAAAGAAATATCATGGACACAACCTTGTCAGTATAATCATAGACCACATAATCTTATGTGATCTGCTAGTTAGTAAGATTTGAATCAAGTTGTCACTGGTTTGATATGACATGGAATAAAATTATCTGTCCTGAAATGTTTACCAAAGCCCAAGATTGTGTTTGCTGATATTGAGCAATTGGCTTTCTATGTTTGGTCAGAGTCTATGGTTTGACAAGTAGGATATGATGACCTAGTGCTGTTATCGATAGGCTTTTTAAGTATCGATATGTTGAGAGAAAGACATCCAACATGTCAACAACATTATCGATAACCAGACAGTTTGATATAAGTGCAAGCTTTTAGTGAAAACTACATGCATCACGCATAGTACAAAAATGAAAATGGGTATGTTATGAACATTGAGAATTTTATCCAGTTTTTCTAGCTAAATCATCGCTACAAAACATTGTCAAACAATCCCTGAGTGTGGTTCATTGAAATGTGTGGAATGTAAGATCAACAGAAAAGTGAAAAAAAAAAGCCATGAATTCAGTTTTGAAAATTTGTCCTGAAATGCATTGAAAGTCTTCGTCGACGTTTTCTCTTATTTGAATTTCAAGCATGTAGTTATTTTTTTAACTCAACCTGGATGTCGTTTAGTATCGATACTACCATTTTGTGTACCGACATGTCGATGGATAATCAATAATGTTAAGGGACTAATTTTCGCTAGGAATTTAATTTCGCTAATTTCGCTTGACTACAAATTCGCTAAAATTTAATTTACCGTTGAAATTAATATAAAATGATCTAAATTAGTGAAATTAAATCCCAGCCAAATTACTGGTAAATTGAAATCCGCCAAACTTTGTCCTCGCCAATTAAATCCGTTTACATTACTTCCGACAATCGATACCTCCGACAATCAATAACAGCTCTATGATGACCCTTACCAGGAGCAGATTGATTATGCAAAATGCATGTTGAAAAAATTATTTTATGGCAATTCACTCACATATTTATCTCATTTAAGAAACCAATTTCTGTTATTTAAAAAAGATGTCTAATTAAAATATTGCTTTCTAAGAATGCTGTTTTCAAGATAAGTCCGATTTATAATTCAATGCATAGCTGGTAATTATTCTCAGTATTAAAATGCACATATTTATCACTATTTAATTTATACTAATGAGACATAAGGGCTCCACTGTATGGGGAGGCATTTGGAATAATTCCTTAGAGCCTTTGGATATTCTGTGAAAAAAAACTCAGAGATAATTGCTTTTTCAAAATATGAAAGTATAAATATTTATCAGTACAATATTGGTGTACAGTTTTACAAAGTCTCTGTTCTCAACCACTAAGTGGTCTCTTTTCCTTTCAATGTCAAAGAATTCTGGAGCAATCGGAAGCATACAGAGACAGAAACTATCAAATGTTTGAAACAGTATCTTCCATATGATTGTAGAGTCCATTTTAGCTACCCTGTGGTTGTAAATGTAAGTGTTGAATCAACGTTGATAAATAGACAGTGGTAAATATTCAGTAAGCGTACAAGTACAGTCGACTGGATTAATGTTTGATGATCACTTGACACCCAGGGCTCTCCAGAATTAATCAACACAATTGTTTTCAAAGGAGATTATTTTCACCAAAACTGAAACATGCTGAATTATCACTCTATATTCTTTGCAAAATATTAACACTATTTACCATTTGATATGACCAGTTTTCCCAAATTGTTCAAGAACTTTTCTCTATGATTGCAATTAAATTTGATGGAATGGAAATAAAATTATAAAATATGAGGTGAAAATTTTGTGTTGAATGTCACTTCACTAAGCACCCTCCTTCTGCTTTATTTGCTCCTATACATTTGTGCTAGCCCATACTAAGTAACACTTTGTATAGCAGTTGGTTGTCATTGCGGTAAATATAGTTAGCAAGCCTGAATTCTCATTGTGGAATACCAGATTAACTAGGCCATGGGTATATATGTGAATTATTAGTATGAAGATGACGGTACATGCATAGGGGTTGTAAATCTTAATACATGGCCAGATGGAAAGATACGTTGGACATTTAAGGGTTTTTCTCAGAGATGCAGTTGCTTACAATTATGAGATAATGATTTTTTTTATAAACAGTAAAAATCAAGAAAATGTTTGCATCCGTTTTGCGTGCACAGATTTCAATGCACACTGAACGCATGCTTTAAGCACTTATCACTTGTAACTCCGGCCCCCGGGCACTAGCGGGGAATGCGACCGAACTCGTTCATCAGAATTTGACGAGTCCCCGCCGAACACTCCGCCTGCTTCTCCGTAGGGCGGGGCATCCTCAAAACCGAGTCACCAACGAAGTTCCGGCCCCATACCACAGGGAAAGGGCTCAAATTCCATAGATTTAAGTCCCGGTCAAATTCCCCGCCTAAATGGTCACCATCGAGTCACCGCACGAGTTTCCCGCCTGGCGGGGACATCAGCATGCACAACTTCCCCGCGCAAGCATGACGAGTTCCCCGCTAGTGCCCGGGTACCGGGGGGCCGGAGTTACAAGTGATAAGTGCATTACTAACGCGTTTTATAAATCGCGTGCCACATCGTTGTGTGATATATACTGATGCAGACGCAGATGTGGCATCAAAGTTCACACATTTTATTGAAAAATTTATGTTTTTGTCATTTTTCTTGAAAACTAACATGGTAACCCTATTTTTTATTCGAGTATTTTGAAGAGCACATAATGATCACCTTTTTGAAGCTTCCCGTATACTTTGTATGGTAAATCGAGTTAATTTTGGGGAAAATTTGTACTTTTGGAAATGTCTGTACCTCAAAAATGAACAACGTGACCTATTTATTTTACTTTAGATTCGTTATCAGCACAAATAAATTTACCAAATACTACATTTTTAAGAAAATCAATTGAGATTTTGTATCTCTGAGAAAATCCCTTAAATACCAGTTATCTAAGGGGAAAAAAGATTTGTTGGTAATGAAAAATCCCAAAGTATGCAATAAAAGGGAATGGAGTGTTTAAAATTTGTGTTAGTTTTAACTGTATCATTGTCCATATTTTGTCATTGAGAAAAATGTTATCATAATATTTAAATTTCAATCCAGTCTATTGTTCATTTTTTCCTCAAAATCCGGATGGCAATAGCATGGTGTAAGGGATATCTTTTATTTTCATGACATATCACAGTTGAATTTCATTACATTCAAATCTGATGAAAGTCTTCACTTGTTCAGAAAGGACAAGATTTGTTTATGTCTGTAAGGAGCATGTGTTGGTACATACAGTGCAACCAAAGTACCATGATCTTCCTGTTTTATTATTATTAACATCAACTTAGATTATCATCATGCAAGCTAGCTCACAGAAGTATATATATCAAATGAAATGATTATAACGGCCCGATGGCATCATATCGTTGAATGATGCCATTAAAATTGTTGTGATGTTCAAAGTAAGAGAGGTGTAAATAATATAGTGAGAGTGAGAATTTGGGATTTGATTGGTAAATCAATTGGTTTGATTGGTTTGATTTGATTAATCTGTTGGCTGATTGGTTGTTTCTGTTTGACACAAGGCATACATAATGCTCTGTATGTTAACTAATGTTTTTTTATAACAGAATAATACAGTAGTATAAGAGAATCACAGAATAATACAGTAGTATAAGTGTATAGGTTTCTTTTGTTAATAGATCTGATTGGGAAGTTCTGTATTGGTCTATGCTAAGCATTAGCATGCACATTGCTATAGGTCCTGGGTCTAAATCCCGGCTGGGCCACAAATATTTTTGGCCGCTAGTATGCCTTGTGACACTTACTGGTTTTGGGTCTGTTACAAAACAATGCCATGCTGACAACATTGTTTTTGTAATCTTTTTTTTTTATTTCATTCCCAAGTGGTGATGAATGAATTTTATCTATAGGAAACACTTTCTTGCAGCAAAAATAAAACATAAATTTCTATTTTTGATGAGGATATTATATAATTTACTTTAATGATCAAAATTAATACAGATATTAGAGTATTTAGAAATAAAATATGGACACAAATATTTGAGGATTGCTTTTAATTGCTCAAGTTTGCTGATTGCAACTAATGGAAGTCATTTGATACATATGAATTGAGCTTTGTATAAATGATGTAAATAGTATGTATCTGATGCACCCTGGGGCTGTGCAAAGTCGTTTAATTTGCATAGAAATGTAGACAGTTTGGTCTGCTGTAGTCTAGTGTCAGAATTATGTAATCTCTGTGGTATGGGTGAGAGATGGAAATCTACTCATGTTATATTTATTGCAATATGGAAAGTGTCACGAGGTTTGCAATATTATGGAAATCTGTAAGAAGTCAGTCTCGTGTTACATTTATCATCATTGTATGTATAGCTTTTATGAAGTAGTATCCTTAGTGTTAGAGCCTTTTTTTAAGTTTTGAGATTAAAAAAAAGTTTTTGTTTCAGAATTACTTAAAGTAGAAATGAGTCTTGTAATTAATTATCAAATTGTAGTGCTGTTACTAGGCTCATTTGGATGTTTATCAGATTTCATCGTTACTCTACTCCCAAGTTTAATCTATTGTAGCTAATCATAATTTGCTACCAGCCAAAATGCAGAATATCTCCACAACAACCTCAGAGACAACGAGCACAAGCAACACATCTTTGTTTGTGTTTTGTCAAGTTAGTCCATGTGTGTGAACTAGATGCAAGTCTGTACATACAGTGATATCATGTGGTCTGCATATTTAAGTGTAGAAAATGAACCCCATGCACTGCAGACAATGTATAGAATAGTAAAGCTGCCATCATTAAAGGATCTAAATCTCAGTTTGTATGTTTTTGCTTTTATCGTGGACTCTTACTATTAACTTATATACTTTGTAAAAGTTCTTAGCCCATTTCTTGTGCATGATAGTAACACAAAGCTGCACTTTGGTCAGGGATTTAAACTACTCAACTACAATGCAGCACACATCTTATATTTTCCTGCCAAATTGTACGTATGTAAGCAATAGCGCTTGGCTAGCTCAATAGTTGAAATTCTAAGTCAAAGTACCCCTGTGTTGCCAGAGCACGACGTTACCATTCTCAAGCCACATGGGCAAAATAAAAAAATAAAAGTCTGGTCTCATTTAAATGTACAGAGGAGGATGTGGAGTAGCTGTTGCTGCATAATCTATCTGATGTTCCCTCTCCCCATTTGGGGTGATGATATCTATGATATGCAGGGATAGCAAAATGGACTAAAATACATATAAAAAGAAAAAACTGAAATTTCCATTCCATCACATTTACATAACTCAATTTTAAAACCAAAACATTTGGCATTGTCCAAATGTTTTTGATATATACACCTCTTACAATATATTTGATCTAATCATCTTTATTGAAACAGAATTGGTGAAAGATCAATTGCAGGTTTTAACCAGGATGCTTGTCTAGAGTGTTTCATAATGAAAATAAAAAGCCTTATTAAATGTTTTATTCATATAGAAACAGATTGGAAATTGTATGAAGGTTAATTTTTAAAAAGATGTCTTACTTATATTGTACCTGTGTGCAAGTTGCCAGTCCAGGTAGTTGAAATCAAATCCCTGGAGCTTTTAGCCACAGTCTTTTATCTGGAAATCTAGTTGATACCCAGACAAAGACAAAGCTTTTAAAAACTTAAAAGGTTTGCTTTATGCTCCAATAATACCATAAGATTTATATCTAGATATGCCGTTGGTCAAGATGATAACAATTCTGGAAATAAAATCCATGTTGATGTGTCCTTAAGATGGAGTAAACGTTTCTTAAAATGTAGTAAACAACTGAAGGAATATGTAGATGGTGCTCTGTTGTAGATCAATTGATCAATCAAGCCCCTATTTTGCTTGAAGCTGAAATGGATACAGAAAGTGATTATTTCTTAAGAATGATGCAGAAAACAACCTTGGTATTTTGAGGGAAGTATCTTTTTACATGGTACTTTGTATTGATTGCAGAATAAGGGGCACATGTTATTCCCCTTTTTCTTTAAGGTGCGGTATTTAGTTGCAATATGAAGGGTTTTGGTTTAATCATTGAGTTTGAACAGAACTTGGTCCATTGTGGAGGCTAAGCGATGAATCAGTAATATAGAAACCAGTTTTTTAAGTAACATTTATCACCACCACCAATAATCATTTGATGCATTACATGAAGAGTTTTGAAGTTTACCAATCTACCTTTTTAAAAAGATGATTGCTTTATTAACCAATGTTTTAAATGTTTTAGTGGTTAATGTGATATGTTCATACCTACATCTGATTACAAATGTATAAGTGCATTTTCCGAGTCTGTTATTAAATCTGTATAGACATGATTTGTGGTAAAATTGTAACTCGGATATTAATCTGTGCACAGACAAGTGATAGCAAGGTTTATCTGGACTCAAGCTCTAAATAAATTTTAACAAAGTTTGTGTAGATATTCCTGTGTCATTGTCCTCAGTAAGTTGTTCCATAACACCCTTAAGTACCCTGTCCTTTGAAATGCCTGCAAATGAAGTGATTAGTATTCACGATATCGGCAAAGTCGTGTGTCTTTTCAAATACTTAACTGTCTTCAGTATGCTCATTTATGCTGTATTACCAGGATGGAAGGTGGAAATAAGGAGTTTCAAGTAGCTAATTAGGGAAGGAGAGCGCCATGGAATTGTCATTATGGCACCAATTACACAATTTATATACACATTGAATGCAGTGCGCTTTTGGTTAATTACCTTTATGGTGTTCCAAATTGTGATTAAAAGATAGGGGAGATCTTGAAGTGAATTTTTAAGTACACAAATAAGCATTTCTACATCATTCAACTGTGTGATGCAGCACTGTATGTGTATGTGTGTATCATGCAAAATGAAGCCACAGTTTTAGCATTTTGGGGTGGTGCTGATTGAAACAAAACAATTGTTATTAAAAAAGATGTTTCATGAGTTCTGTTAATTTTTGTATTAGTATAACATAGATAAGGCCAATTAAAATTAATTGTTTGTCTGAAAGCTCCCGCGTGCATTAGTTTTAGTGTGCACGCTAGTTTTTTTAAATTTTTTGGTAAAATATTAAAATTTCCAACTGTCAATTTATGTTCACAAATTTTTCGCAACAGCACTGTCCGAGACAATGACAAAAGTGATGTAATTAATTAATATTAAAGAAGCTGATTCTCCTATATATCCAAATATATGCGTATGTCGTCAGTTCGATATCGAAACAGGCTAAATGGATGAATCAATGGTATTGAAAGTGCAAATCCATGCCTGGTGTACTCAACCTTTTATATATTTACTTGCAATTAGAAATTTAATTAATTTTGTTCTTTATTCTGTTTTTGATTTTTTAAAAGGCCAATATTAATATTAAATTTGTATCAAGTTAATATTTAGGAATATGTTATGGAACTCTTTTATTTTATACATGTATACATGTAGAATGATACTCAGGACT
>JXSR01S075481.1:19879-32993 GCA_000969725.1 Ophiothrix spiculata | reverse complement strand
CTTTTTAATGTTCCACCCTATATATTCTAACACACCCTGTATAATTTGGTTTGAAAATAGAATCATATAAATCCCTGATCTATAAGCTTTCCAAAAATGTATACTTTTGTAGGTCTCTGGACTAAACATTAAATGATATGTTCTGTTAAAACAAAACAGATGCATTTTGACACAATTGCTGGTGTGAAACAATTTTTTTGACCAGTTGATGACTAGTGTCCCCTTCCCTTTTTCACAACTTCATATCTAGAAGCTACCAAGCATGCAAAACTCCCAAATGAATTATACTTTCTCTAGAATTTCATGTCTTAGACAAAACTTTATGTCTTAGAAAATACTGAAGTTGTTAGCAGGTATTCCTTTAGATTACTTCAATGTTGAATTATTTAGGTATTGCATGTCATATCATCACCAGGGTGTTAAAATGGAACAAATTGAATGGCTTTCGTGCGTGTAGTTATCAAATATTTAGAACGAGGATGTTATTTGCATATTAAATGAATTGCTGTGGGCAAACTTTCGTAAATCATTTAGAAGGCTTAGTCCTCCAAGTTGCTAACTTGTTGTTCCGTGCAGTATGTGGGCGGTGAACTTCGTGCATGATATAAAAGGTGACGGAACTTAAATTTCTTCAATTTTTAATCATTTCTACTTCAGTTAAGAAGCATATTAAAAACCTGTGACAAGCACAAAATGCATGAATGGTAATGGTTTGTAATGGGTCACTGAAAATGGCAACAGAAACTTAAGCAGCCAATTTTACTTAAAGGTTCTTCACAAATACATTTCTAAATTTTATACTTGTATGTGTATTGTAATTAACCTCTGTTGGTATCAAGAAGTTAAATTTTCATCTTCATTTATTCCCAGTAACCATTGAAGCACTATAAGAATATGTGTATGCTACATAATGCTACAGTTTGACAATGATGAATTGATGATTAGAATTCTTCAAATTCTCTTTGGTACTTTCAAAATTATTTGCAAGCTCTAGAATCCAGAGCGGGTTGCAACATGATTATTCACATCCTCCAAATACCAGTACAGGTCATTTCTTAGAGAGATTTTTCTGACATTAATGATGATGATGATGACAATAAAATGTTTTCATTTGATGTTGAGGAAATGATACTCAAATTTGAGTGGAATCAGCAGAATGTTTGTAACGTTGAGCAGAAGAATCGGGTAGTATTTAGACAAGGATAATTGAATGATAATTAGCACAAAATTAACTCACTCTTGTTGTCTCAGGAATTAATGTCAAGTTTCCATTCATTATTTTTTGTTCTCTCTAAGGCATGTGTACATCTAATCCAGGGGTTCTCAATTAAATTTGTTGGCGGACCATTAAGGACAAATGCCAGTTCAAAAATACATCATGGAGGGCCAAATTAAGACCTTTTTTAATGCTTATCCTATATACTTCTGTATTCCAGAGGCGATCTAAAGGCCAAATTAAAGTAGTTAGCGGGCCTGATTTGGCCCGCGGGCTGCTATTTGAGAAGGCAGGATCTAATCAAACATTGAAACATCTAGTTACTCTGACATATTAATGGCCATAGTATTAAAATGTGTTTTGTAACACCCAGGCTTATGTTGGGGACAAGCTCCCCATCTAGGCATCTCATCTCTGGCTAGTGCTCCTAATCAAGATAATGGTGATGAGAGTAATTACGGTTATCTCAGTTATTGCCATGGCATCAGTGGATGTTCATTGAACTCGGAAGAATGGGAGTTAGATCCACTTTCCCTATCTTGAGGCTTTTTGTGGTTGATACTGTGTTAAAAAGTGTTGACAGTTATTGATAATGTGTCAGGGAAACCACTGTCATGGTCAAGGTGATTTACCATTAGAAATAGAAATTTTGAAAATCAAATGTCCCAAGAAAGAATAAAACACTAAGTTAGACATTCTTTTGAAAAAGGGTTGAAAGTAGTCTCTGCATAGGAAAGTCTTTTTGCATGCTTGCCAACTGTCCCGATTTTCCCGGGATTGTCCCGATTTCTGTTTGTAAAAAAGGGAAAAATCGGGATTGTCCCGATTTTTTCATTTCCCAATTGATTTCTTAAAACCCCCGTAAAAATCACGGCAAAACTCGCAAGCATCATCAATGAGGAGAAAAAAACTTGAGTTATGTTGTTTATCAAACATTCTGCTTGCTATAGCTATATACATGACGTCATTGCATCATCTCCTTGAGCCAAAGCACATGGTTTTCGTGATCGTTATTCGAAGTGCAGAGTCTGCAGTCATAGTCAGAAGGTGATTTTATTTACTTAGTTAACTTTGTCATCACAAGCAGAACTAAGCAGTAAAAAATAAAGAGTGCAGATGTGAAGATATTTTGCTACACTTGTTGATATATTTGTAAGCTTACTGCTGCAGTACTAGTTGTGTAAGCTTACTACATTTGGACCTGTTGAAACTCCTGGGTTGTGATGGAAATACAAAGGGCCTTGGTATGGTGATGATTTTATGTGAGTATTAACTGTCCTGTCAGGAGTATCATGGTATCATATGACCATGAATGATTTGGAGGAGTTATGTCAGGAGTTAGGGTATGGGTCTGTGTCAAACTTGCACATGACATTTTTAAAGTATAATAAAAATGCCCAAATAAATTCCCAAAATTAAAAAAAATGAAACTTGAAAATAAATGAAATAGTTCAGAAAATTTTAGTCTTTATATAAAAAAGATGTTTAACACTAGTTCTTTAAAATCAATCTTATTTTACTCCAGTTATGGGTCACAACTGCGCCGCGTGTTACGCGCCGCGCGTTACGCGTCGCTAAAATGTCAGTATTTTTGTTTTTGCCATGTTGGCAAGTATGTTTTTGTTTTTCTTTGTTGAGGGAAAACGTTTTAAAAATGATTCATGGACATTAAAGTTTCGCAACGTTGTATTATTTAAAAAATTTTTGTTCTAAGTAACATACATGTATCAATCAAATTTAAGTTGATATTTAAGTACATTCATTCATAAAGTATTAGTTTACCCTTGCATCGTTTGGTGTAAAAAATCTGTTTTTTAATATATCATGGGCCCTTTATTTGGTATGGTATGCTTGTATAGAGAGGGATTATGTTCCTGTTGCAGAATGTCACTTTCCTAGTATAAATTTGATTTGTAATAATTATCTCATTGAAACAAAGACACCCAATGATCCACAAATAAATCCCTGTATGTGTAGATATGTAAAAAGTATTCCAGCTCTTGTGTTTCTATTGAATTATGTTATCATGTCAACTTGACCGCATATTTATGAGTGTATTTCTAAAGTTTTAAACTAGATGCTTTTAACTATAAGCTTTTAAGAGACAAATATATACTAAGTAAAGAGTTTTAACTTGGAGCAATACTGAATTCCTATCTACTAATGCTTTTAAACTCATAACACCTGTAGGGGGAATCAGAAAAGTCAAGGTTGAAAAGGAAACTGATTGATTTTAAACTCAATTTGGTTACAATTAGGTTATAGAGTTAGCTGGAAGAAATGTTCAGGTTTGAGAACACCATCATGTACCAATACAAGATTGAAAGTAATGTTTTGATCTGCTTGATCTAATTGAAACATCTCTAAGAACATATGTAGGATTTTAGGCCAGGGTAACAAATATAACAAGTTGATCGTCCAGACTTTTCCAAAGTTGGTGAGGGAGAGGCCCTTATTATTTGTTATTTTGTAATTTTTTCCAAGATGGTCGCCATGTCCAAGATGGCCACCATAACATATTTGAAGATGATATTATGGTATTTTTTAGGTTATTAGGAGAGACCCTTATTATTTGTTATTTTGTTTTGATTTTAGGTTATTGGGAGAGGCCCTTATTATTTGTTATTTTGTTATTTTTTCCAAGATGGTTGCCATGACCAAGATGGCCACCATAACATATTTGAAGATGATATTATGGTATTTTTAGGTTATTTAAGTGCAATGAGGATCCTGTTAATGAGGATACCAATTAAAAAGTGTTTTGTTGATTTTTTTGTTTTGTTTTGGGGATTTAAAAAAAATAACAAATAACAAAAAAATTGGTGCCACGTCCAAAATCGGAGAGGGAGGGGAAGATCAACTGATTATTCTGGTTACTTGGCCTTATTCCATTGTATACTGGCTCGTCAGGTTCAAAGGGTTAAATTTAGAACTTGATTACAATTTGACATATATACCATTTAACTTCAACTGTACTTTGACAATACTTGTCGTCAAGAGAGATTGTAACATTATACTAGAAATGACTTAAAATTTTCTCAACATCATATATCTTACAACCACAACAGGAAATACATACTTATTTTCAAATCTTATGAAACTTGAGATGGTACTTCAGGACATAATCCAACGATTAAGGTTATAAATAAATATGGTTTTTGTTTAATGCATTTGTTATATTGTGTAAATTAAATATCAGATGTAAACGCTGTCATATGATAGCATAAGAAAGTGCTTCAGAAACTCCTCATCACTTACTGGTACCATTTTGTTTTTGTCTCTACAGGTTTAATACGTTCAAGAGTGCGTGGAGCCGATATAGCAACGGCACCAATTTTGACATTTTTAGATAGTCATTGTGAATGTAATGAGCATTGGTTGGAGCCCTTAGTATCCAGAGTACATGAGGTAAGGCCTAGGACATAAAACATCTTTCTGATATTATCGATTCACCCTTTTTAAACTTCCTTGACACAGGAGCATTTTCCTCATAAATATAACAAAGTCGTTTTACCAATAATCCAAAATGGTCTCACAAGAACTGTTTTTGTGGAAACATTTATTTTGGACCTGGAGGTACTTGTAAAGTGGTTTTACTTTATGATGTAGCACAAGATTCAATTCTAACTTTGTTTAGATATAGCTTTTGTAATCTAATAAACATTGGTTAGAGCCTCTAGTGCACAGATAACATGAGGTTAGTATTGAATAGATAGCAGAGTGGTTTAGCTCCTCCAATATCAATGTTTACCAGTATCAGTTGCCAGCGAGTTATTTGATGAAGTCAGGTTTTTGTATTGATATGGGGTATAAGTTGCAGGATGCAGTTTATTGAAGTCACATTCTTAGTTTGATTACAGCAATAGATTTATTGTGTTTACACATGTGTGTGTACCTTGTAATTGAGCTTTTCTATGGAGAGACAAGATCGGTTGTGGTGATGTTTAGTTAAGGACATATCAAACGATCAATGGCCAATAGTGAGTTGCTTAAACCTGAGTAGACTGAAAAACTATTTTATTGGTTATTTTTTTAATGTAATGGTACATAGGCTTACTGCAAAAGTTGTTTCGCATCTGTTTTAGCAACAAAGTTAAACCAAGGGGTTTTGTTTAAACATGTTTTGGAGGAACAAGGCACATATGTTAAGAATCTGGCAGATACCCTGGTCACATAACCTTGCGGTGAGGTTACGATGTGTTTACGGCGTCATACCAGCAGACACCGACCTGTGTCCGGACGGTGTCTGTGAGCCGTAGAGATGCCGGAACCATGTCGCAAGAATTTAATTCAGAGTTAAAACCTTGCGGCTTGTATGTGATGTCTTCAGTTATGGTCACATAACCACCGGCGTCCGATCAGCGTCCGACCGGGCATCGCAAGCATTCATCGGTGTCATACCGATATCATACCGGTGTTGCGGCTTCTTGCAGCTTATGTGACCAGGATGTTAAGGATTCTAGATGACTTTGATGGGCTTGAATCCACAAACACATGAATTGCAGCAAATGTGATGGTATAATTGGATTAATCACTAACTACCTATTCATGTGGCTTATGGTATTCATTTCAATATCCCTGGGTAAAACACTCAAAAGACTGCCGAATAACCAAGTGAGCATAGTGAGTTGTTTGGACCAACTGCCTTAAAAGTAGCCTGTACTCTGGCAATTTAAAAGTTGTAGAGCTCTAATCATCATGCCCCTTCAAAACATTACATATTTACCCTAAGAATATCCACAAGTAGCAATGACACCTTAGTAAAACATTGACATTAAAACAGTAATCCTGCGCTGAATCCCCAAGTCTGCCATACCTGTTTGAAGTGACCTTATCAGATATACTCTGCAACTCAATACCTCACTGAAATCAATTGCATTTATCCTGTAGCACACCATTCAGTTAATGTTACTCAAGATATCTCAACACGATTTCCGCAAGGAGTTCTCTATGATGAGGTTCAGGAGGAAGATAGTGTTGGCGGAAGGCCATTTAGAATACTCATGGGGCTGCTCTGCTTATGTTGACATGCCCACGAGTATAATGCTGTTTGTGTATTTCACAGATATAGAAATTCAAGTGATATCGCAAGTTAAAAAAATTTTCCTTGAAATCAGATGACGCAGGACACGCAATCAATTGCCTGTTTACTCCAGATTTTGTGGGTATTTATCCATGGTATCACCCGTTACATGCGTAAATGAAAAGAAAAGCAGTTTTTTAAAATAATCATAATATCTTTTTAGCTTTCTGGGGTTGAAGTCCCAACCCAACAGTATTGAAATCTGCATTTTTTATATGCTAAGTAAGGGCATAAAATGAAATTTTAGAGCTTTAGTTGAAATTTAAGTTTTTTGAATGGGAGTTTCAAAATCTAATGACATCACGTCGTACCCCCCTGCTTGAAACGAATGTTCATTGACTGTTTCTACTGGTCAACCCTGATTCTAAAGTTAATTGCCTGTGAGTGTAAAGCCTGTCAGAGAAGTTATATATTTAAGAGATGTTTGAAAGAATACAAAGTGTCCCAATTTTCATGGGTTATAACGGATAGTCAGAAAGTATGTAAAGATTGCATTTTACAGCCCATGCTTTGAACTTTTAGATACCGTTTTTTCATTTCAATCAGTAGTATACAACAAAAGTTATGTTGTATCAAACTTTTGGGTGGATTTTTGTCTGGTCCAATTTCATGATTATTGGCCATAAAGTAAGGGTGTTTCTGAATGGATTAAAAATGAGACACCTTGGAAAACTTATCATATCTGTCTTATTTTTACATCAAATTTGTTCATTTTTTCATCATAGATAAAAGAAAATGTGCGTAGTAAATAAGTACACATCGTTACGGTTGAGTGAACAGATCGATGACAAAACTCAATAGAGCTTCATTCAAGGGGAACTTACAAACTCGTGAAATTGGACCAACAAATTTTACATTCAATTGTTTGACAAAGCATAACCTTTGTTGTACATTACTGATTGAAATGAAACAAACGGTATCTGAAAGTTCAATTCATGGGCTATAAAATGCAACCTTTACATACTTTCGAACTATTCGTTAAACCCATGAAAATTGCACGCAAAGATTGTAAGGTTTATTCTGGGACACACTGTATTTCAAGTCAAACAGGTATTTGAAGAATTTATATGACCCATTTTAAAAACAAATTGTTAAATATGTTAATCTCTTTTCTAAATTAGGGTAGTTTGAAGCAAAAAAATATGTCTTTTCAACCTAAGCAGTCAATTTGGTACATGGTTAAAAATCACCGATATACATCGTGCGTAATAATTTGATTTGGCGTAATCAACGTGGCTTGCATTGTTATGTTGTTATCTTTATAAGATAGAAAAATATTGATCAGTACAAAAATCTGAAACAAGATGACAGGAGATATGGCTGTGTCAACCTTGCAGGAACCAATTTCAGAATCAAGCGTTTTCTTTCATGGTCGTCAAACTTATCAAGGTCTCAAGTTACTGATTTCCAATCTTCTTGTGGTCAAGGAGGATGATTGATTTGCTGCATCTGTACTGCCTTACGGGTGCACTACACTAAATAATTAGCGCTTGCTATCCGGCATTTCTGAAATCGGCAAAATTGACTGCCCTCGTCTAAATGAGGACCTCATACATATGGAAGGGCAATATGTTTGGTCAATATGTTGTTCTAATTATAGTGTTAGGTTTATTTAAGTTGCTCTGATGCCATTTACGATATCAAGATTACTTTAGTAAAATTTTCCTTAATTTATGTCTGATTATGGTAATACATAATTCAGCTGTCAATGATAGGGGGTGTTATTACTTCAGCGTCTAGTATCTTGAAAATTTTGCATTCATCATGTACTTTTATCATCATTTTGTGTTAGAAGAGATCATAATCAATTGAGAAAAGGCAGTGTTGAAGCAACTACTTGCTTTATTACTGAGTTTTTTGGTGTTTTTAGGAAGCCATTTTGTACAGTAAATCAATTGGAAGCTATTTCTCGGTGTGGCGCCTTATGAGATAAGTCAGTGCACAGAAAACACATCATTACAGCTAGTAGAGATATTTACCAAAAGTGATGAAAACAAACATCACCAAACTGAATTGAATTCAATCTGATAGAGCAGTTAGATATGACATTGACCTCAACGGGGATGTAAAAATAATTATTTAATATTTTGCTTGTGGTCAATGCGATGAATTAATTTGATAAATTATACAATTGTAAATTTCTGATTTTGATAAACTCAATGCTGGTTTTATCTTCTAAAACGAAGAAGTGAGATTTGTTGTCTTCTAATGATAATGATGTGAATATATCAAGTTGTTTATCTGTTTGTGTAAGCATATAATTACTTGAGTCTTCCTGGCAATCCAATTATGTCCTGTGTATTAAGTTACCATCCACAGTTGACTAGTAGTAAGGTCAATTATTTGTGTATGCTGTTTACAGGAGAAACCGTAGAATAACATTGCTTGTTTCTTCAAAATATGGTCTCTTCAAGGTTAACGGTATCATTTTTAATCAGAATCTCATAAGTGGTACTTTGAATAAAAATCACAACTTTTATACTTTTCAGTTTAAAAAGTCAAACCATTGCTACTAAAAGATATTTTATTCTCCTTTTTTCTCACTATTTGAAACTTAATCTATAATTTCATTTCATAAATAATGTAATCGGTTGTGCTTGTTTGTTTAAAAATTTGCTACACTGAGTCAAAATGTTCTTGTAAGATTTTGCTACTGTATTTTCATCTTAGTTCTTCAAGTCAATAATGAATTTGATGTGTTTTCAGAGGTTGCTAACAGGATGACGATGATTTTCTCTATTCTATAATTTGTAAATGAATTGATCTAGACAATCTTCATATTTATTGGTAGCAGGAAAGAAACAGATTTTTCAAGTATGAAATCAAAATTCACTTCATATTTTACCATTTTCCTGAGCCTCCTCCCAGAAACATGCACAGCTGAGTTCAGGTACACATCACACTCAGCAGAGAGTTTTGTAAGCCTTTGAGTCATTTTGGAACAAGTTACATGTAAAGCTCCTGATATTCTTACAAGCACAACATTTTATTTTTATTATCACTGTCGTGGAATATGTTGAACTTTGGCTATTTTGTTAAAGCTGTTCTACAAATTGATAACCCTGTTGGCTGAATGGATTTAGAAAGGCATGTCTGTAAGGACCGGGATAAGTGGAGTGGGTAACATGTGATTTATCAAGACTTGAGGTGTTGATTCTAGGGAGTAGAATTTGGTTCTGTGTAGCTTTGTGAAAACAAGTCTGTGGAAATATGTGACCGCTTTACTTAACTAGAAGGAGAAGATGTGAATTGTATAGTGCAAACTGTAGTCTGGATTCTGTGTGGAGGAAAAGAACTAAATGGAAAAGGGTTAATCAAAAAGTGTAAAAAGTAGACATAATATAACAAAATGTTCAATTAGCCTAAATGTGGCTCTCCAGCCTGTATGAGCCGTAAATGGCAGAAACTTCACTTTGCGCTACAGGTGAAAATACATGTCATGGTCGTAATTTTACAATCCTCGTGCTTACTACAAAATACCAGCAAAGTTTATATAGGGTTTACCGTTCTTTAAACTCATTTATATCTGTTATACTTTTTACTCCCTGACAAACTTTGATGGACCATAACTTGACTTCTGGAAATCATGTAAAGTTCATGTCAATTTAATAAAATATATAAAAAAGTGAAAATGGCAAGAGGTGGCATTTACAGCTGGTTTTGGATGGACGGTCACAAATGCCAATGAAAATCTCCCTTATAAGCTACTGGTATGCCTTAGAACTGGGAAATCAGAAAGGCATCCAAATTTCAGATGTGGAGAAACTAGTGCACTGGGGAAACCTGCACACGGCACAGAAGGCCAATCCCAGGCTGAAACTGTCTTCTTTATATAGTGAGATCATTTGATACTTTCATTGCATTTATCAAAAAACATGTTGCAAAAAAACTGATGTGAATTTAGAATTGACTAGCAGCCAACAGTGATGTAAATGAGCTTGACAATAGTGCCAATGCATTAGGCAACTGTCAGTAACAATGAATTTAGTTATCCCATACTTGCAACAAGGATTGAGCGGAAAATATGAGCATTTGCTGTAGATTGGATTTTGAATGATTTGTCATAGATCAGTTCCTGTCAATTATGTATGGTATTTGATCAATATGGTGTTGGTTTTCATTGCTAAGCAAAGTTTTTTTTAATTCTGTTATCATTAAAAAGTGATCCTTACAAATATTGTAAAGAAGGATTCTTTTATCAAAACTGTACATACCACTTTTTTGAAGTGGCTATTTATTGACTTGTAATTGTTATTTTTAGTGCTATGTGTGCTTGTATATATTTGTATTTGTATTATTTTAGCTTTCTGTTTTATATCATGTGTCTTTGAATGCTTTGTATGTGTTAGAATGTTCCTGGACCATGATCTGGGTAATTGGGTACTTTTTTGGGAATAGACAAGAATGATAATATCTTGGTTTACTATCTGGAGGAAGGGGAGGCTTGCATTGCACAGACTCCACAATTTGTTATATATGCAATGAGGGGATTGCTACATCTCCTTCACCGCGAGTCTGTTACATACCCAGCATTGAAGAATGCCAATACCATTTGATACTTTGGTTAAGAGGAGCATGCAAGGTTAAGTAGCTTGCTCATGGACTCTACTTGCGCTGTTCACCAGATTGGAACCCACGACACCCAGTGCCCGATGATTAAGAGTCTAAGGTCCGTATGCACAAAGCAGGACTAACTTTAGTCCCGGACTAAGGGAAATTTGATTTCATGAAAATATCACTTTTTTGGAATCTGTAACGATTTATGTCCGTGCATTAAGATCTATGCTGAAATGGCAATAATTTGACCAGTTGTCTGTTTTGGAACACTGGCAATTTTTTCCAAAAAGAACAACAATTGGTTTAGACCAGGACTAACTAATTTAGTCCCGGACTAAACCATTTATTTGTTCTAACAATAATTGAAATGTTCTAAAACAGACAAATGAATCAAATATTAAAAATTCCAGTTTAAATCTGTGATCAGGAACATAGATTATCGCTATATTACCCCTCAAAATGTGCGATTTTCTCCCATTTTAAATTTCACTTAGTCCCGGGACTAAGTTAGTCCTGCTTTGTGCATACGGACCTAAGACTTTTACCAGTAAGGCATGTGTGTCCCAAGAGAAAGACCATCAAGCTATTGTGACAAGAGCATGGATGAGCGGTTAGCGCTTGGGACTCATAATACAGAGGTTCCGGTTTCGAGCCCCTATCAGACCATGTCTCCTTATTTCCTTGGAAAAGAAACTTTATTGTAATTGCTTTGTGGTTTGGAAGTCACATTGAGTCATTGGTTCCCTGTGCAAATGCTCCGAGTGGCACTGCAAATATACCTGAAGACTACCATGCAACTGTTCTCGATTTTTCGAGTGAAGTCTATAACAAATATATCTAAAACAACATTGAAAAGACTTACACATTTTTGCCTGTAGTATTAATTTGGCTCAAGGTATGCAAATGAAACTTGACAATTGCTTTATGTACATGATGACCCTTCATTCAAATATGGAAAAAGCATTATGTTAAATTTGTAACCAGATCAGAAAAGTTCCCTTATTGGATATAGATGTATTTCCTGAAAAAATTACTGGATATACCAAATTCACACTAAGAATAGTACTTATCAAATGCTTGCCATTCGTTCAAGCTCCCTTTAACATCCTTGCTGTCAGTATCAATAACCAACCGAATCAATGGATTTGAGAGGCGTTGATTTTTGACACCTCCACAACGAGAGAAAAACACAAGTGCTGTTTTCAGGTGACCCAAGTTCATATTTCCTGCGGTTCTTCCTGGCAAAATGACTACGATTTGTCATTCTGAATGCATCAGACAGACAACCCCTTAGCACTTGGACAAAAGAAATAAATTACTGGTGTCTGTTGCGATCTAATGCTTATTTCTTGCATCGTTAGCGCAATTTCCTTCAGCATAATGCGTGGTCAGTAGCATCATGTGACTAACTAAATGTCATCCCTCAGGGTATGGCTCAGAATCAATGACAAAATAAAAGCCTCACAGACCTAAGACTGACATTTACAGAAAATACATCAATATGTATTCCTAATGGGGTTGGGATTTTTGAGTTTTGAATGACATTGATGATTCAAAGTGGTTCATGCATTAAAAATCTGAATGGGAAATCATTTATGAGATTTTAAAAATGTAGCAAATAGAAATATCTGAAACAAGGTGACATGTTGTAATACATTTGGAAAATGTGTGATTATATGAAAGTACAAGCTTTTATGTAGAGTTTATTATGACGTAACTTGCTTTATATTTATTACCATATATATAGTATCAAGTATCAATATATCTAATTTGGATTTTAGAAGAAAGGGTTTGAAATATTCTCTTCCATTCTCAAGTTGCATGCAGAGAGAGAGAGCAATATTTATGTTGAGATTTTGGAAAGTATATCATTTTAAACTGATGATTTGGTAAAATGAATCCAACCTATTTCAGAATATAGAGCAACCCATAACCCACATTGGTTTAGTTTTTACCTAGTTGTGAGTGAGTTATTGCATGGCTGAAGGCTGAAAGGAAATCTGCTCCTATTGAGACTTTACCTCTTCCAATTCACTCCTAGATAAGTGTGATCTTGCAAGCTTGGTGCCTAGAGTAACATCATGGTATTCATTTCCACTACTGTGCAGGATTCATCTTATGTGTCTATTGAAATTGGGGCAATTAAAGTTGGGTGGGATCAAAATTAAGGGCACAGTTAACCCCTCATTTTCTGAAATATTGTATGTCTTGTAACTCAGCAACCAATAAGTCTCTCCATATAAAAGTATACATTTCTA
>JXSR01S075480.1:41019-64478 GCA_000969725.1 Ophiothrix spiculata | reverse complement strand
ATTTTTTACATGAATTGTTCATAATTTTGGTATTATTTTGGGCTAATTTTGTTGCCAACACATGGACAAACATTGAACATATGCTCATTTTAATATTCAGCAAGATTTGGTATGTTGTTATTAACTCTTTCACTCTGGAATAAAATTTTCACCATCCGTCCTATTCCGACGGAAAGCCGCTCCGAACGGCTCACAGACACCTCACATTATGATAGCACATGATAATTGTAGTGCAAGAAGGTTGCTCTCTTTACTAATAAAAATGATGGCGCTAGATAGCTCTTTGTTTCAACTGCTTACTGGCAAAAGTTTGACATTTTGGCTTGTTGTTTTTGTTTTAGAGATATTTGAAAAAAATGCGTCAAAAAGGAAATTCCGGCAAATCATGCAGGCTTTTGCGAGCCGCTGTGAGCGACTTGCCAGAGTGAAAGAGTTAATGGAGAAATACGGAATAATTTACTTTTTGTGCATTAATCAGGTGTTTGTTGCATACTTCAAGTTTTACAGAGTATAAAGAACTTGTTTGTAGAACAGCGCACTGCCTGTTCTTTCAGCACACTTTTGATGGTACTGCAGAGGGTAGTGGACAGCTCTGAGCAAGAGCTATACATAACAAAGCTGGCTTCAGAGTGTCTGTCGTGGTTGCAGCAAATTGTGATGAGCTGTGAAAAAAATCAAGTGGCAATTACAATCTTATTGTGTAAAGAAAATTGTGCAATAATTGTTTTGGTTGTATCAGTACGTCGTGCATCGCGTCAAATCTGAATTGCATAGAACAAATTCTCTGCTGCATACTTTGAAGGAACAGCTACTCTGAAATGATCTCAAAATTACCCTTGGAAGTGTTTTTTATTAACTCCATTTTTTGTTTGTTTTGTTTGTTACAGTGGCGGATGGAGGTTTCAATTCCAAGAACTTGGGCATCAGTGTACAAAAGAAGGTGCTTGGAAAACTGGGCAACAAGAACACGATTAAAATCTTCATTGACGACAATATAGCAACTCTATTGGACAATGTTTTCAATTTAACCAAGGAATACTCCAAAAACAAAAAGGAATCGGAGAAATTAATGAAAAACATCATCAAAATCACTATCAAAATTGGAATCTTATATCGTAACAACCAGTTTAATGAAAATGAACTCGCATTAGCCGAGAGCTTCCGCAAAAAATTCCGTACACTAATCATGACTTTCACCTCATTTTGTACTGTGGACTTTAGCTATGATAAGAACTTCCTTGCCAAACTCATCGATGATTGCTGCACGATGTTGACGCAACTGGTCTCAAGACACCTGACAGAAAAATCCACCAATAGGATCCAATCGGTCTTCAAGTTCTTTTCAGACGACAACTTTTTAGATACAATATTTGAGAAAGATTGCCCACTCCAAAAGCATCTCGATCCTATAATCAAGGGATTAGAAAGATTAATTGAGAGCGGAGATATCTGATTGACTATTTATTATCAGGGTCATCGTACCAAAACAAGGGTATATATTATTGTGTATTTTCTATACTAACAAGTGTCTAACATGAAAACATGTGATTTGTCTGAAGATGGAAACCAGGATGAAACTCCGATGACAACACAAATATTGCAGACAAAGGAAAGCTTTACTAGTGTGTTTTTCTATATTACAAGTGTACATTAAAACATGCAAAGATGTCAGAAGATAACAGGATGGAACTCGGATGTTAACAAGATTATTTACAATCAAGAGGAAAGATTTAATGAGGAGAGCACAAGATCATCCAAAAATAAACAGGGAAATGTGTTTTTATGTGTGTTTTTTTCACTGATATCTAAAACATCTAAGTATACAGACTACAGCTAAGCCTGAGGCTCTGGAGACACGCCTTTTTGACATCAACAACATATTTGATGATATCAAAAACTCAATCTTATAGAAAGCTGGAGAAGATGGGTTTGGAGTGGGAGAGAGAGTGGGGAGAGGAAATTTTTTTATCAAAAGTCCAGTCCCTTCCTCTAATATGTTTTGAACAGGTAGGGCCAAAACATAGTCGGCCTCCAAACAAAATTTTTCCTACCAAACATTTGGTCAAAATGACGAGTGACTCCAAACAAAATAACTTCAACACCGAGTTGAGACCAAATAAAAATTTCGCGCTAGATTGCACATGTTATTGAATTGCCATATACATTGGACCAAATGTTTGTTACCCGTTCATAGTTTATATTTGATGGCAAATATTTGGTGACGTCACAAACAAATGTTTGGTAGGAAAAAATTTGTTTGGAGGCCGACTATGTTTTGGCCCAAATACCTTAGAAGCAAATTAGCACATGCTAGCTTGAAGATTTAATCTTTTATATATATAAAAATCAATTTTTGGTACCAAATGTTCTGTGTCATGACCCCCCTCCCCTTCTCTGGCTTGAAAGCTTAGAGTATCATCGCAGAAAACAAACACTGATAGTGCTTTATTTCTCATAAGTGCCACATACTTTTTATCGCATCTTTAATGAGCTATTTTGAGCTGAGATGACCATCATCATCACATCAGTGCCAAACCATCAGTGATGATTGTATAATGAAGTGCTGAAAAACGAGAAATATTTGTGGGTTTAAAATTTCATGAATTCTTAAGCTCAATCTTTTTAATGCATTTTAATTTCACTTATTGCACTAGCTTGGTATTAAGTGTACATCATTGATATGAATGATTTTTAAATTTCATAAATTGTTGGTCTTTTACAATTATTTCACTTAAAAGTGAAATAGCCAGTAAATAGCAGAATTAAAATGCCTAGCTTATATTTCTTGTTTTGCAGTACGTCATTTGGGACTAATCACAAATATAATTGTACAAGGTAAAGGATGAAGTTTAAGCTAAAAATTATAAATTCAGTTCAATTTTAAGACAATATAAGTACCATATTCATTCCAATAACCACCCGGAGCCCTTAACAAAGTCAATTTGCTTGGGCCCTTATTTTTGAAATTGACAGGATAAATTCTGAAATACCACAAAACATCAATAAAAAATATTTTGTTGGAGTTTATCACCTCACATGCATGGTAAGAACTAACTTATTGGTACCAAGTTTCACCCAAAAAACATGGGTGAGTCCTTATTGGGACATGGGCGGTTATTGGAATGAATACGGTAACTTGAAAAAATCTCGTATCAGTTTTATATAAGAAATATGTTCATTCAAATTTAGTACCAAAATGAAAAATGTCGTGTTTTTGCACAAAAATGAATAGAGGTGAACTCAGTACAATATTTTGTGAACAGTCCCTTATTTTGTATTTTTAAATTCAGATTCAACTCAAGATTTTGTATTGCTGTTTGCTGGTGTTGGGAGGTTTGTGTGTGTGAGTGTGCATTTTGCTCCGAGCAATCAGTTTACATAACAACTCAGTCAGGGGGCAGGGAGTGTTGTGATCTATACACTGTCATCAATAAAAAGATATGATCAAAGAGTGTGTATTTTTATAATTAGAGATGAGTCCTGTTTAGGGGGTTAAAAAGATCAAAACATATACCTAAGGATATTTTTGATGAATTGGCATGAAGGTAGAGAATTTAGTTCAGGAAAAATTAACAGATTTTTAGCAATTTTGATCCAAAAATCATGATTATGAAAATTATGATGATTGAGATACACAAATTAATACTTTATAGCATTTTCGCTTGATTTCATGGTTTCTAAAATTGAAAATGGCCGCCAAAATGACCAAAATTGAGCTAATTTACAATAAATTTTGGTAATTTAAGCAATAAGTAAGAATCCATGATACGATCTGTATTAATCCGTAACTGAACCAGATCCACTAAGTCTCATTTTTGAGCATCATGAGAATGTAAAAGTCCAAATTGCTGGCAGCAACTTAGTGGTGGCTTGTGTCCACCAACTTTTATCAGGTTTTTTATTTGGGGGGGGGGGGGGGGGGGGAGGTAAAACTTCCTCCAAAACAGCACTGCTGATAAACTTAGATGATTAGGGTTATTTTCAGTCTTTTATTGTAGATGGTTTATAATAAGACACAAAAGGTGCCTGCCCCCTGGCTGTCAGGTGTTAGTAGCAGATTTTATGAATTTTAATGAATGTGATAACTTCATCATGTAAAGAGAAAGTTGTAGTATGTGCAATAGCTGCCATATGTCATAAATTTACATTAAGACTATATGTAGTGTTCATTCTTAGGTCAGTGGCTCTTGAAATATACAGCTCTTTAGGTGACGGTGGCGCCAATCCAAGTGCTACATAGGAGGTTAATTTTGAGAGATATTTTCACATTCTATTGACTACTGTAGGTGTTAAATAAACCTGACATATGGCAGCCATTGCATATTCAACTTTCTTGCATTTTCATGATGACTTGGAAGGTGCTATGTAGTATGAATTTCAGTGTACGCATAAAACTCGTAGGTTAAACATACGTTCTTAACATTGTAAATAGCATGTTATCAAACAAGGACTAATATTGTGAGCCGTGTTCAACAGAAGATCATGATCAAAATCAGAATAGTAGTAAGAAATTAATTGTATTTTTATACTAGTAGTGTAAATTCTGTTAGGGGCACACCATTAGATTTCCAGGAGGGAGCAGGAAGGTTTTGGAAAAAAAATCCACCTCTGTAGGCAGAAGAAAAAAAATTCCCTCGAACATGGATGGGGAAAAAAGCAGTAATTTCTAAAAAAAATTGCTCCCAGATGGGGTACGAAAAAAAAAATTCAACCCCAAACACAACTTCCTTTTCCCCCTTGGAAATCTAATGGTGCACCCCTTATCACATCTGGTTGTTGATTTTACTTTGCACACCCATTGTAATTTAACATCATTTATCACAATCAGTTTGTAAGTGATGAAACAGAGATTTTTACCTTTAACCCTAAAGGAAGGGGGAGGGGACAGTCAGGTATAATGTTGTAAGCAAGTATGACCAAGACAAAAGGTGAATTAGGCTTCACAAAAAGAATGTTAAAACTTCTACATCACAAATTTGTTTGAATTAAGGTTGTTTTTGAGAATTTATGGTGAATCAGGTAAAACCCATTTAGGGTGTCAAAAACAGCCAATTTCAAGAAATGGGGTATTATTTCAAAACCTAGTGTTAAAATTGTATTTGTGAAATCGTGTGAATTGAGGGAAAAAAAATCCAAATTTATGGTGTATCTGTCACACTTGCTTACAACATTATACTTGACTACCCCCTGGCTTTTCCATCCCAAGTAAGTAAAGTGCTGGACTGCCATGAAGCTCATTTTGAGGGTACGCTAGCTGGTACCCTCGATGTGGACGCTTCACTATATGGTGCAGACTGCCCATCAACGCAGGTAACGGCTGATGATAATTTGTCAAAATTTTGTCCAGTAGTATTACACAACTTGCCAGCTCAATTAGCCGACAGTATCTAACTACATGGCAATCAGTTCGTGAGTGGAAGGTTTTGGTGTAGAGGTTGAAAAAATGGCAATGCGCGACCTCTACATGACGCGGTTAATACGCGTTACTAGAAATTCGTGCAATCACCAATGTGTCACGCGTGTAAGTGTTTGACGCTGAAAATAAATGCCTTCAGGATACAGGCCAATCAAGTGCTTAAATTGATAACCCCTTAAATTGCTTTCCTGCTGGTTCAAAATTGGTGGTAAAGATTGGAATCTCCCTTTGAAAACTCCCTTTGGTTGCATTGGAGGTACGTTTATGAAATTTGACACTTTAGGACAATTCCTCCAATCAATTACATGATGCATTGTAGAGAGGATTTTATATTTCACAGTGACTTTTTAAACCCTTTTTTTTAAAACCCTTTTGTATTAAAGTTTAGGATGTGTTATCCAAGAGATTTTGCTCGAGGAAAAATCATAACAACTAGTAAAATTAAAAGATGAAAATTGAGAAGGATAGGGATGAGAAACTGTTTTTTATTTGGCTTTATCAAGCTTCTAATGTTGGTTTCAGAGTCACTGCCCTGGGTATAGAGTCACTGCCATGCTTATTGTAATATCCTATCAATTTTGCACAAATTTAGGGTGCGTAATCTTGCTATGTTTAGAACATTTTGTGACAAATGTTATTATATCAAAAATAAGGATTCTTGTTTTGGTTGTAGCAAATTATGAACATCAGTATATTCATTTAGATAGAGGCTTTCCCAGCAAATGGCAGATCTGTGGAAAGGGAGAACAGCAATGTCATTAAGCTTCAGTAACCATGCAAACCCAATTACCCCCAGAATACTTTCTATTGAGGCTTAAAATGGTGGTGAAGTTTGGAATCACCTTTTGCAAATCTAAATGGCCACCGCAAAGCACCAAGCATGTGACTCTGAAACCAGGTAGATTCTTTTGACGATGTTTTCAACTTTGTTGAGATTTATCCCTACAAATTAGATGTTCCATTGTGAGGAATAACCCTTGATAAGTATAAGTATAAGTATATTTGTTATAGGTATGGAAGTAAACTGTATGCACATTGTAACCAAATTGAAGTCTTCAGGTCAGTTGTTATTTTGTAAAGGAAAAGTTTTGCATTAAATTTTGATCAAGGTCTTTTACATAATTTAAATACATCTAGACTCTCTGATATCAATCTAAAGGATTACATCTGACGCATTATATAGTAAAAAATGAAAAGATGTTTTTTGAAAAGGATACAAAGATGCAATCTGAGGTATGAAAGAATCTGTTGGAAAGTCTTTGATGCATGTTTTTACACAAATTGGTCTTCCGTGGATGCTGCAACGTTATCAGCTCTTTTGTAATTCCAGATTCAGAGTGCATAGTGGGTAATATATCATGTGCAATTAAGGGAAAAACAAATCGTGACTACTATAGGCAGAAAAAAAATTTATTGGACAATGTAAACAAAAATACATGTTTTGGGACGCATTACAAGCAATGGAGCCCTGCACTCTGCATTTGTGTTGATACTGTCCAATAAATTTTGCTTGGCCTGTTGTACTTTTTAAGTAATGTGAACGTTGCTGTTTTCAAAAAAGCTGTAGGTATTTGACAAAGCTTTGACAAATCATTAATTCATAGAACATATTTATACAATTGCAACCAAAACCAAAAGATAAACAGCGATAACATTTTATAAAATTGATATTAAGAAACACTTTTGTGAAAATGGAAAAAGTTCCCTCTATTGAAAATGTACTATGCTCCTTGACTTTGTCAAAATTCATATAATATCTACATTGAATCTACCATGCAGAACAGTCAAAGTTGCACACATCTCCATAATGCTTTCTGTATCAGCACTTTATGATAGTCTGTGCACCACAAGTTTTGTAACTATATTGCACCCCATACTTGACCAAACATTTGTTATGTGATCCGAGAAAAGCTGCCATAAGTTGAGGCCTACATGTTCCCTATTTCCTAGCTCCCCACAAGGTGACATCACATTGTGGAGACAATTTGAAAGAAGTAACATGTATATTCTTATTATTTTGCTCCCTTGAGGAAGTTACAGATGTAGGATCCTATAACAAAATAGGTTTAATTTACTTTTATGTAATTGACCTAGACCTTTTAAATACATTTAGTGAGGTTTTACCCTCGGGTTGCTTCTTGTTTACATTTTAGAGCCAAAAGAAGGTAAGCAACTCTGGGAATCTGACTATAATGTAAATGTGTAAGAATGAAAATAGGTATACCTGTAAACATTTTCTGCTATATCTTTAACACTATAATGAATTTAGAGGTGAAATTTTATTCACAATCAGAAAAATTTGAGCTTTCATTATATTATAATTGGAGCCTACGCCTTTAATTAGCAAAATTACACATGAAATTGTTAGGGTGAAAACATAGTCAGCCTCCAAACAAAATTTTCGCTACCGAACATATGGTCGTGACGTCAAAATGATGACTGACTCCAAAAAAAATAACTTCAACATCGAGTTGAGACCAAATAAAATTTCGCGCTAGATTGCACATGTATTGAATTGCCATATACATTGCACCAAATGTTTGTTACCGGTTCATACTTTAAATTCGATGGCAAATATTTGGTGACGTCATGACCAAATGTTTGGTAGGGAAAACTTTGTTTGTAGGCCGACTATGTTTTCACCCTTATGAAAGACTCTATTTGATTTTAATCAATGTTATTTGATCAGTAAAATTTGTGGGGATTGTTGTTGAAACAAAACATGTTTTAAAGCTTTTGTATCATCACTCTTTTTGATTACATATATACTACTAAGTGTTATGTGGAGCACAGTTAAAAGCCGTCATCAAGATTATACAGGCTCTATGTTAACACCTAATAGATTAATTTTCACCTCAATATATGGGACAAGATGATAATAGGTGAAATTGAGGACATATTGTGAGACTAAACTAATTAACTATTTCCCCACTGTAATTAGTTGTAATTAGGGTAAGGATATAGAGGTTAACATGATATTATGAAAAGAAACTGATTTTCTTGATCATGTTTAAAACATTACGTACTTTAGTTTAAAGGACATTGCCCTGGTCTTGTATCCTTTTTTGACAATGATATTTAGAAACTCAACTACTTGAAACAGCAAATTTTGGATCAATATATGATTGATGGGTTGAAAATGCATTGGTTTTTGTATTAATATCACCAAAATGGTCAAATAGATACTTGATTAATGAAGTAACTTGAAATTGAACTTTCTTGACCTAGAGATTTCAGACCTTTGCTCTATCCCTGTTTTGTAGCCTGGTTTCATCCCTTCGGTTTGTCTGTTTTACGCTACGTAAAAGTGTTATTGTAACCAATCCAAATCTGATCTCGCAGACATTCTTGTTTTTGTTTATTTAATTTTTTTGTTAACTGGTCAGTCTTATTAAAGCGAGTCAGACCCTTGGCAATATTAC
Organism: Ophiothrix spiculata; assembly: GCA_000969725.1. Lineage (NCBI taxonomy): Eukaryota > Metazoa > Echinodermata > Ophiuroidea > Amphilepidida > Ophiotrichidae > Ophiothrix > Ophiothrix spiculata. Next base: position 55,640 of record JXSR01S075480.1, on the reverse strand, counting down.
AGCTCACTCATTGATATTATTGGCCCCAGCTAGTCATGTAGTACTTATCACATTCAAACTATGTTTATTTTGATAGACCTACATGTAGATTTCATACTGATAGTATTGCACTGTCTGGAATTCATACATTGTGGCAGAGACTTGTCATACCAGATCAAATGCCTGATATCTGCTTGTACATGGTCCTCCCGGAATTTAAGTAATGGTTTCTGCAGCTTGTCAATACTTGTGGAAAGTTACACTTCAGATATGGGTTATTACAATACTGGTGCTCTTGTTGTTCGAGCAGTGAATAATGCAGGGTATTTATGCATCTTACTCTGTGGCCAATCAGGGATACTCCCACATCCCTGGGCCAATGGACCCCTTTTTGGATTATCTCCTTGGAAATTCCTTTATCAAAATTCCTTGTTCACTGTATTTGAGAATGGAATTAGGACTGTAGATTACTTGTATCCAATTCAATGTCCAGCAGTATCAAACCACCAGGAGATCTCTGCTTTGGCATCGTTTCAGTGGTTATATGTCTCCTGTCTTTGACATGGTCTTAGCCCCAACTCTCAAGTATTCAAAACTACCCAAATCCAAACACGTTATTCAAAAATTCCTGGTTCCCCCTGGGTTTTGAACCACGACAACTTGTATCCCTATCCAATATCAAGCTATTTCAAGCCAATGAGTATGGCCTGCCTCTGCAGCAATTTGGTGCTCCCCCTCCCCCCTTTGATTACTTTCGGACTTTCTTGATTTTTGCTTGTTGGATTTTGATGGCTAGAGTCCTGTTAGAATTAGGCAATTTTCTCGATATATAGTATTTTAGTTATGTTGCACAGCAAACATGAGACTCTTAATAAAGCTCAAAGAACTTTCATTTCTAAAACATATCACAGGCAACTCTTCACTCAAGTAATTCTAACATTGTATTATGAGAGCAACATGATTTTATGAATCAAAGCACATCTGATTGCTATAAAACATGTCAAGTTATCAACACTTAAATGTGAAGCAAATTGTCTTTGTTCTTCTCTCTGATTTCACTATAAGATTATATGTCCCTGATGTGAACTTCTATGTCATGGAAGCAATTTCTTTGTAGACTTGTAGAAATCTCTTTTCCAGGTTTTGTTTGAGAAACAGATGTTTGACATTGACAACTTATATGTGATAGTCATGTTTCAAGTAATATCTATTGACATTGAGATGAGGATTCCATTGAAAAAAAATAGAAAACTGAAAAAATACTGTAAGAAAGTATATCACAAGTAATTAAAGAATCCTGAAAAGTTATTTTTTCTTCATTTTTATGGATGTTTAAAATATGATAGAAAGGCAGTTTTGAACATGATGCATTACTTCTTTTGAACTCTTTGAAACGTGACTAAAATTACCACATTTAGGTTGGATTTGGTCTCTTATGTAAAGCTGAATTCAGACTCGACGCAAACGCAAACGCACGACGCACCGAGCATGTGCAGTAAAGGATTTGAGGAGTTCTGATCAATAGATACCAAAACGCAACTCCACTTGCGTCACCGCAAATCGAGTTGAGAAAAGCTCAACTTTCCATTGCGTTTTCATGTCATCGGCTGTTGCAGTGCCGTTTGCGGTGAAAATTATCGGAAACGCAACGCATTGCGTTTTGAGTATGAATTCAGCTTTAAGTTGATAACAATTTCAAAAAATTACCCCCAAAGTTTTCCAACCTCCCCACTCCTTCACGTGTGCCAGAAAGTTGTTGAGGACAGACAAGCCATTTTAAATTTTTGGCCTGCTGGTCAATTGAAGCTTACCCTGGAAAAAATTGAGTACAATTCTAGTACACATTCCTGAGGTGCAAATTTGGAACACAAATTCGAGTACAATTCGAGTACAAATTTGTGTACTCGAATTGTACTTATATTCTACTCGAATTGTACTTAAATTGAACTCAAATCTGTGTTCCAAATTTGCGCCTCAGGAATGTGTACTAGAATTGTACTCGATTTGTCCAGGGTAATCTCTTGATATACCAATAGACTGGTGCCAATATCATAAAAGATGGAGATGGAAGTCGTTTTGAAAAACTTTTCAGATATGGAATCATAAATCCTTTAAAATGCTATATTGAATATCACCATGATGTAATGAGCTGGGGGGGGGGGGCGCTACTTAGTACAAAACTGGTTTATGTCTCAAATTCGTGTAGCAAAACCAGGCTCTCTGGTATTTAAATCTGCCCTTTTTTCTTTTGAAAATTTGATATTTTAAAGGGTCTACTATTCAACATTTTCAAGCATTTCTTCACGGAACCTTAAACAATTTGTGCCAAAATAATGCAAATTCAGGGAAGGCGAAAAATAATGATTTTAAAATATATGTGACTCACAATTAAGGAGATTGAATACATGGATGGGTCCCATTTTCTTGTTAATTAGTATTTGAATGGGTGGTATTTTAAATTTTACAGTGGCATGTCCCTACCAAAACCAAACGTTAGTAGTCCCTGCCCGGGAGTCCCTGTGGGGAAATGAGATGCGTTGGTTTCAATGTGATGAGCCACGTATATTCCATTGCATCCACATAGAACAAGCAATCAAGGATTCCTCATTGACTTTCAACCGTCCTTGTCCTCATTAGTGTCAAATAGAGCAAATGAAAATTTTTACGATTTCTGTCAAATCGTCCTTGTCAAGACCTAATTAATTGCTGATTTTGTGTATAGACCTTGCAATTGATCCATTGGGATATCTCCAGCATGTTAGATCACATGGACTGTTGTTGAATCAATCTTGTATGAGGTTATTACAATATGCAATTTTGTCTTGGAAACATTGATCATAGCAATCCAGACTAAACGCTCAATCAAGGGTACCCGCTGTATCGCTTGATGCAGCGATATCGATTTGCTTCTTGAAGCGTTGTAGATGTGAACCATCCATTATACAAAATCCGATAGCTAGGGCAATTAAGCTTTTAGCACCAAAGGGTCATACGTAACTGTCACCTTTCTTACAAATTTTTAAATGATTGACCGTTGCATTTTTATATCAAATTGCGACCATTTTCCATCAGTGCTGTCTAATAAACAAAAACGTTAGGCAAAACACAGACACAAATGGATAAAAGGAATCATAGTCCAAAACCACCTGAAATATTTTGGCAATATGGCTGCTAATTAGATGTAATAATGAAAGGAAATATGGAAGAGTTTCTGTGGTTTGAACTAAATTGCCATGGGAAGCTGTTGATCATCAGCTTTGCATTTTCGTTGTTCAAGAATGTCAACTTAGTTTACACCGTTGTACACATTCTGGTTTAACTCTTGAAGCACTATTCTGAGAATTGCTAACTAAATTGTCGCAGGATTAAATGATTGGTGTCGAAAAAAATTGTGCTGTAGAGCCTGGGGGTCACCCGCAGAGCAACAACTTGAAATACAACGGTAATGTTGTTATTGCTACAAACAACAAAAATTATGTGAAATTTAGAAACAACAGACCTCGTGTTGTGCGTAGTACATTGATGATCAATTTTAAAAGGAAGGTCATGCTGGAATACTGTCACATATTCCCATTTATTTGTTTAGGGAAGTTTTATTTAAATCTGTTGTTTGTGCATAAAAGACAGATTTATGTATGTATGTATGCTTCAGTTATTCGAACACTGTGCAATCTTGCTGTAGGTTGAGCTGTGTTAAGCCTTGAACTTGGGTAATTTGCATTGATTTAGCGTTGCCTGATAAGTAGAGAGGAAACATAAACCCCAACATGCAAAAATCATACAACACAATAAGCACAGCCTTATCCAAAATGTTGCGCATTGCGTAACCATCCAATGCTGCCTATGCACTTAGAGTTCCTCGTAGCACGGTCACTAAATTACCGTTGAGACAGTGGCTGCTATTGACTTGGAATGACTAAAGATTGGATTGGGGTGCAAGGGTCCCTGGTTCGTGTCCTGTGGCCAAATATGGTTTATGATACAGTATTATTTGAAGAGATGGTTTTGTCCTCGAGCTGATTCCCTTATTGCTCGGCTTTGCCTCGCTGCCCTCGGTCCTTAATGGACCACCGCAAGTCTGCCATGAGGTTCAACTCATTAGAAAGTGGACCAAGATGCATTTTTAAGGGTAATTGACCCAACAGGTGTATTGTATACAGTCCAAAGGTTAACCCAGGCTCTTGGGTTGAAAAAAACCTGTCAGTAGGTCCGGGTGGCTTTGCAGTTTTAAGTACTGTTTTGTATCGGAATCTTGTATCAAATTTGTTGAAAGGATTATAAATTTGGGAGGAAAACTAGTGTCTGGAGAAAACCTGTACCACAGTTTTCGACTAAAAATGATTGCAATATACAAATATGGGCCACACATAGGGGAACTAACTCACTCATTAGGTTTGTGGTATGGTTGCACTATTCAACCATTCTCCCCTCTTAAAAGATACATAATATCAATGATACCGAGACTTTTCAAAGTTTATGTGAAAAAATAATAACTAATTTTGTACATGTATATCTACAATGAAACAATTTAATGTGTTTCTCAACTTTTAGCTAATGACATAAATACTTTTGATGTGTACTTAAATATTAAAAATACTTGAATTTTGAAACTACTTATTAAAACCAGGAAGTAAAAAGATAATGGTGAATTCATCGGTAATTTATATCACATTATGGTGCTAAGTTCAATATCCACCTGTCATAGACATTGTTATATGTAATAATACACTTAGTTTATTCAAAATAGTATATTTTTGTGATAATTCAGAGTATTATTCCAAAATATTTTCAGAATGTCTTAAAAGCTTGTAATAAGTACTTCCTACAAGGTTAGCAGAACTCCTACGAAATGTAATTGTGATATATTTAAGTATTGCTTTTAAGATAATTCTTTGGGTATTTCTAACGAACAAATAAGATAAATTATCATTGTAGAATTTTTTTTCTTCATATTTAGTGAATCTAATAAAATGCGGAACCGGTCGACAAATACTGCATTAACCTGTTTCAAAGTGATATAAAAATGAAATGTTGAAAAATGATCACAATGTCATTCAATGCAACAAGGAACCATTCTTGCATAATGAATTTCAAGATACAATCAATGTCAAAAATGACAATAGAAATATTTTATTAAATTGGTTTTGATGAAATCAGTTACAACTACAAATCCTTGTTGTTCATACGGTGAAATGTTGTAGAAATTGGTTCAAGAAAACGAGTTAAGATCAAGGTTTTGTTATATAAAGGAAGTCGTACATCCGCACTGGAAGGAAATCATTGTGAATCTCCAAAGGAAAAGTAATAGCACAAGTGTTGCCAAGTTCCTCAGAAGGAGCCCAATTGGTCCATTTTTTACAACATATCCGTGGGGGGGGGGGCAGTGCTATTCTGGAGGCGACGCGTATGTAAGGCTCGAAAAACACCCTTTTTAAGCGTCGCTGTCACCCAAAGACCCCTATTTTTTGCAATTATATGTGCTCTCACCCAAAGACCCCATGATTTTTTAAATTTTTCTCTCACCGAATCTCAAATTTCGCTCATCTATTGCCAAATTTGCTCACCGAATGCCAAAAATCCGCATTTTTGACCACTGAGCCCTCATATTTTTGTATTTTTCTCTCACCAAATGCCTTAAATCAACTTCTCACCCAATGACCCCTCATTTTTTGAGCCTGTGCTCTCACCGAATGCCCCAGCCTGTCGGAGCGCGGGCCTTACACCCGTATCCATTTCATATTTGACTGCCCCCCCTCGGGCAACATATTAACCCAGTTGCTACAGCCCTTGTTTTTGGGTGGCCTATACTCAAAAGGGTTCATGTTGTTGATTTTACACTGATTTTCCCCCTAAAATAGTATGATATTTTTTATGCTTATTTATTAGCGTACCATAAGGTATTGAAAAAACAATTTCACAAATGTGATGACTCACCCCGAAAAGGGGGACTTTGCGACAGAAAACTTTTCAAGATACAGGTGAAAATAGGCAGCAAAAAAAATAAATAAAATAATAAGAATTTCCAGCAGATTTTCTGTTGTAAAATTTGATCTCCTTGATCAATTTCTGCAATTAAGGTGTCATTTTAAAGCTTAGAAAAGGCAGCAATATGTGAAATGAAAAATCAAAATTGATATAATCTTCAAAGTCTCCCCCCCTTTCGGGTGAGCCATCACAAATTTAAGCATCAAGTCTTTTTCAAGACAGTAGGACAGTTCTTCTATTGCAGGCATTGATTAAAGTCTTTTATATATTCCTACAATTCCAGTCACAATATCTGCCATAGTATACTTCTGGGGTCTATGCTCACGAGTAGAAAATTGTTTTGCAAATCACTGATGTATTTAACACTGATTTGTGTAACAACTTGGGTGATAATTATAATTAGGGATTGTTCCTAAACACTTGTTGGGATCTGGCCTGATACAAAAAAAATATATATAGCACAAAAAATTTAGGGCCTCCCCTTTCTTACCTTTTTTTTCGAGGTCTCCCTTTTTCCTGTGAAAAATTAGTCACAGAAAATCATACAGGCTCAATTATCAGCAGTAAATTTATACTGATTTTTTAAGGCCCGATTTCAGGCATCAAAAACATTAGGAGCCCCCCTTTTTTCATCAAGTCCCCCCTCTACAAGTGATTATGTGAATGGTCTTTAAGATCAACACATTTCAGTCTCTGTTACAAATCCTATGACTTCTACTGTTTTGAACAAGATGAATGCAAATCTGGAGAAAGGGGGAGATATTTGCATTGACATGGTTATACCATGGAAATAGTAGATTAATCTACTATTTCCATGGTTATACCTTTGTGCCTGCCTTAAGGGGTTCAAAGATTTTGGTATAGCAATGGGGTGTTTTTTGATCACAGATGAGTGCACCCAATTTGCCAAAATTGGTGTATTCAGGGAATTTTGCTCAAAAAGCACATGAGTAAAATTTTGTGTCTTCTGTCAAAATTGGGGTACTGATGGTTGGGTGGGTTTTAATTTTTTGAGTCAAATATAGTTAGATGGTCAAATTTCAAAGGCCCGCTGTATACGCATTCAAAAATTTGAAATCCCCCACAGAAATGAACTTCACTAAAGGGAAAGTGATGTGTTGTAAAGCATTTGAGATCATGTGACTCTACTGTCTTGGCCTTGATACACTATGCTGGTTAGAACTATTGACTGAATGGTTTCATGACATATTTGTCTCCTAAGGCTTCTTGCTTATGAACATTTTGGTACAAATATTTACAAATAACCTTATATACAGCTCAAGTTTAACCTTGAGACATAATAACATTTCGTCATGTGAGTGCAAGAAAGCCGTATCTGCAATAGCTGCCCTAAGTTATATCTATTTTACACCCTATCACAAGAATGTGAGAAATCCCTTAAAATTTCCATTTCTTATGTCAATGGTTCTTGAAATGGTTCTTCAGGTGACGGTGTCACCTGTCACCTGAAGAACCATTTCAAGAACCACTGACCCAAGATTGGAGATTAGACAGTGTGCAATCCAAATTTACAACAAATGGCAGCTATTGCAGATACGACTTTCTTGCACTCACATGACGATTTAAGGATTCAAGCAATATGTAACAGAGTGCAAAGTGCTTTTTTAAAGCCATTACACAATTCATCACAGATCAACAACAATGCATCTACGAATACAGGTATTTTATATCCTGGGAGGGTGGCTGTAGCCTGCTCGACCATGATAAATGTACACTTGTGCATCAAAAGTAGAGTTGTTGATTTGTGATGAATCATTATGTAACATGTTTCTATCGCTTTGAACAACAAAACTATTTCTGAAAAGTTATAAATATTATGTACCTATTGAGTACATTTCTAAATGTTTCCAGTTTGACAGAAATATTCATAATTTAATTATCAAACTGGAAAGCAAATAGTTTCAAGTTTTATTAGATCCTTTAGTATCCTAATATGTATAGTTAATTTACCTATATGAAGCACACACTAATAAGAGTAATACTAGTTTGGGCATGTGTTTGTAGCTCTGGGCAGTTTACAGCAGCCTCCTACCACACACAATAAGCAGAATCTCCGTTTCTTCTCCGACAATCAAATTGTTGAAGTTCCAGGATTTGTTTCCATTTTTTCTGCAAAATTTAGTTAGGAGATGACAACTGCATCCTTTTGCTGTAACAGCCCACATATATATATGGATGCGATTAGCATCAAAAAAGAAAACTTTACCTCTATCAGCTATGTAATGCTCAATTTTTTGAGGCTATTTATCCAAATTCATCACTTGCAACTCTCTGTTCATTTTGTGAGAGCCCGTGTGAGAGGTCTCTTATACAAGATCAAGTGCCTAACTGCCCTTTGTGACAAATAAAGGAGAACAAATTTAATTATTTTCCTAATTAAATATCTTTGCATGTGGTGCAACTTTATGATGCAATAGGTATTATTATTGACTTACCTGAGCTATTATTAAATATTGTCTTAACTGAGTTAACTGAGCACAGATAACCATGGTATTATAGACAATTATTTAATTAATTTTTATTTAAATGCAGAGTAAGATGTGCTTCGATTCCACAAATAACATTGATATGATTTGATAATTTAAAAAAAAACCCACCAGACTATTATTAAGTTTACTAGTCAGATTGTATCTGTGTGCCATATGTCTCAAAAACATCAATTTACAACAATAAAAATATATCTCTTAAAGGACAAATACAAAATATGTCCAAAAATAACAGAATTTGGCTTTCGTCATAGTAGCTTTTTAATTTGACTTTGGTACCCTTCATGGGTATTGTGATATTATCTTGGTAATGATAAAATGTGTCAGTTTTGCAAGAATGAAATGGAAAAATCAAGCTCAGAAAATATGAAAAAATTTATGTTTGTGTCACATGGCTACCAAAATGTTCTTCCATAACATGGCTAGTGCTGCCATGTTACATTTTTTAATTTTTTGTGTAACAAGCGCAGACATAAAATAAATGGCTTTGATGACATCAGATGGTATGTTTAACACTCCTATTAAAGATCATCGTGTGAATTTTTATTGTTAGGTCTAATACTTTTTGCGAGGTTACTTACCATATTTTTACCACAGACTTTGTTACTGAAGTATAAAACAAATACTGACTTTCCATATCTCTAAATTTGATTATAATTGTCCTTCAATGATTGAAATTCAGTTTTCATGATTTGTACTTAAGTCAGATCAGATCAGATTCAGATTTATTAGTCCATCTATATACAAAATACAAAGAAACATGAATGATACAATGCAAATATAGTATAGATGGCAGGAGACCAATAGGAGCAGAGCTCGAAAAGTATGGCCACCCAGTTGAACGGCAAAATGGATGCAAAATAGATAAAAAGTAAGTTAAGTCTTAACCAGAGATCTTCAAGTATATATTTGTATACTTTTTCTGATTAATTACAGTGGAACCTTGTTAAAACAAGCTCTGATAATGCAAAACCCCTGTTGATACAAGGTGATTTCTTTTGCCCAAGAATCGCTTTATATTAAATAGGTACTCTCTAAATGTAAAAGAGTGAATTTCCACTTTTTGTAGGAGTTAAACACAGGACAATACGTTTTTGAGTGGAAAATCACTCTAAAAGGAGTGAAAGGGGATTTTTGATGACAATCTTCCACTCTTTTGGGAGTGAAAATTTAACTTTCGCACTCATTTTAGAGTGAACATTTTCCACTCGAAAAACGGATTGTCCTGCATTTAACTCCCTTCAATCCTTTTTGAGTGAATTTTCACTCTTTCCACTGGTTTTACATTTAGAGAGTAGGATAATTTGAGCTCCTGATAAATCATAATACAAGCTCAATTTTACGGTCCCAAAACTATTGTAATAATGAGTCTCTACTGTATCATGTTTATATTTACTGGTGTGTTATATAATTGTGTAATGGATAACATGTACCATAAATTAATGCCTTATTTTATAACAAAGTCAAGCTCACAAATTAACCCACATTTGGCTTATTTTATCAGCCATCATTATTTTTATATCTACTGTATATGTAATATGTCATTTGATATAACTTGTAAATGACATTTCGATGTTTATGTAATGTTTGAATACATTTTTGTAAGTCAATATTTTAGTCAGTGCAAAGCATTTTTAAACTGAAACAATGACATTTCTATGTTTATGTAATGTTTGAATACATTTTTGTAAGTCAATATTTTAGTCAGTGCAACGCATTTTTAAACTGAAACAAAGTAGATTTGTAAGTAGACATTTTTTGTGCAAGAGTTCATCAACTGAAAATATTTTATGTGTTGATTGTTACTGTGTGTTGTTTTTGTGTACAAATTTTTAAAGTGCAACTTTGTATTAAGGAGTGTATGTTAGAAAACCACTGTTGCTGTGTTTGTGGCGGGGTGGGGTGGGGTAGGGGAGGCTCTCAAGCTAAACTGTTCATTTGTCATCCATGAGATATAATATGGAAAAGGGAATACAGACAAATTAGGCAAAGTAAAAAAATATTTATATTTCTCGTCCCCGCCCGCATCATTTTTTGGCGCCGCATAGATTTTTTTATTATTTTTTATTTTCAAAAATACGAACAAAAAGCACAAAAAGTCGCAAGTTTTTCAGAATTTCGAAATACTCTCGATGTAACAGTAATAAAACCATGTATACATGTTAATTTTTTTGCAAGAAATGTCTTAATCATGCACAGTATCATTCTGCAAGAGTGAAGTTATTGTTGTGGCTTGCTGGAAATCCAAAATGACAGCCATCTGAGAAATAAAAATGCCCCTCATCGTCAGTTTTTTCAAAAATCTGGACGAGAAACATGTATTTTTTTTTACTTGGCCTTACAAAAAGACTATCAAAACCCAGGCGGGGCGGCCGCGAGCCTAGCGATTAAGAAGAAGCTACTAAATTTATTGACTAGGGATTTCGAAAACGCAAATTTGGGGAACATTTTACATGTCTTTCTATTGGCGCATTGATATTGAAAAAATTTCAAAACTTGTATTTTTACCTTTATTCAAATAATAACAAAAGTGCTCCTATAGTGATACAATTTATTGTATTATTCCAAAACCGCTGGGGTTCACGCGTGAACCCCATTAGTTACCTAGTAGCAAAGTAATTTGAAGTTTATTCGATGCACTACTTTAACATAATGAAAATTACACGAGCGACACCGCGGAGGTATCTTGATCAATTATGGACGGTAGAGAGGCATGGCCATCGCCGTCTGATCAAAACCATACTAAATTACCAAATTTATTTTTTGGACCACACAGTCTAGCTTTTTTGTATAATACTCACACCATGGGATGTACAATAAAGCAGTAAATATGGAGTTGCATTGTAACTTTTGATACTGAATATGTAGATGTGGGGTTTCTGTCTGGAAGTTGATCTGTACCGAATATTCAAACCAAACTCAGCTTTATCTAAAATGAATCAGCTGTAAAGTATGGTAATTCATGTACCAAAAATTTACCTGCCAATTCCGAGTCAGCTAGTTACTTTCTATTTTAAAGATTAAGACCATGGTCACAATTGGTTGTACGGCGTTCTTACGAATTATTACAAACAGTGTTCCCTTTAAGGTTTTAGAGCTTGCGCCAATTTGACAAATTTTGACAATGTTCAAGAGCTGCTTGTGCCAAAATCACAAGCTGAGGATAAAAATCGAATCGAATCGAATTGAATGAAGCAGTCCGTTTCACACATTTTCAGAAACAAGCTGCGCCAATTTCCCCGGCTCCTACGCCAGTGGCGGGCCATACGACCTTCAAGCAGGGACACTGGTTACAAATTTATGTCGAGCATGCTGACATTTTCAAAACAATTGTTTACAAACTTCTAATGGTCTTTCGCAAAAAAAACCCCACCAATTTGAAAAGTTCATACAAAATGGTCAAATCACCATCAAACATGTTCGTACAAAGTGTTGTGACCATGGTCCAAATAACACATGTTAACAAGTGTATTTCATGCAACAACATTTGTGGGTTGATTAAACCCCAGAAAACATTTCAAATGTTTGCAAAACAGACATTTTAATTTTGTCAACAGCTGTTAATTATTCTTGCTTGTACAATATACGAGGGTGTAAGTGAACTCTTTGAAAAATAGATTATTTTCATTGCAAATGTCAAAATTGTGCTCAAACTGAAAGAAGCTACATTTTTGCTTCAAATAATTACCCGAAAAATTACCTCTCCAGAAAATGTTAACCTATAACTATAAAGTTTGTGAACAGAATTTGTTAAAATGTACTTACCAGCAAAAGGAAGTGTTTTGTGAGAACTATTTGTGTGAAAAATATTTATGCAAGGTGAATAAAAAATATGAGTCGGAATTAAATAGGAAATTCTGTGAAATTGACTATAAGCAGAAATTTTACAATAAGCACCTGCAATAAAGCATGGAATTCAGCATTTAGTGTAAAAATTTGCTGGGTATGACACATTTCAAAGTTTCAAATTTTGTAAAATTTTGTTAAATTCAAGTTTCACAAAACTTTTCAAGTATGTCTTCCTGTTTTCATGGATATGATTTATAGACCTGTATTTTCACTAAAATAATGAAATGTAAGGAAACAAATAAAAGTGTTAAAATTTCAAGACTGTTCATACGGTCCTTGACCAGGTAAAGGGGTTCAAATCAGGGGAGGTGCTAAAACCTCAGCTAAAACAACCAAAATCTACCAAATGATCCATTATTTAAATGACAAAAAATATGAAATGATGAACTTTGTCTATTTGTGACAATTCATCACAAACCCCAAGTAGAGGGGGCTTCTGGTCAAATTTTGTTAATGCAGATATAAAAAAGGCACATCTTCAGTTTTAATTAAAATGACTCTTCTTTTAAATTCATACCACACCTTGTCTTGTTATGCAAATTGGAGCTGATATTTAAGAAAGGCATACAATTCAAGTATGCAAAAATCACAATTTTGTGAGGACACTTTTAAGTGTCCACACACAAAAATCACAATTTTGTGAGGACACTTTTAAGTGTCCACACAAAATTGTGATTTTTGCATAAAAAAGTGTGTATTACTTAAAAGTGTGTATTTTGTACTGAAGCTCAAATTGAAATATGCCAACTTAACTGGAGGTTAGAGATGGCAGGTCACATTTGTGTTTAGGGATAAGGATTTCCTTGGCCAATTTTGTATGTTATAAATCAATTCTTTCATTTTGAGGTATGACAAGGGTATGCAGTACACAAAATTTTGAAGATTGATAAACTATTCCCTACATATCTGCACAGAAAAAGGAAACTGATAAACATGTATAAGAATGGTAAATTTTTTTAAAAATTTAAGCCATTGATGTCTTGTCTCAGAATTTACTTCCAGAAAGTCACTTGATATACATGAATAGTGAGATATTAAACTGAATTTTGTCAGTGGTGAATTTGATAAATAAATTGACATAAACTTGTACATGTATATTTGTGCGTCTTGTCTTGGTAGTTTTTGTCAGGATTACAGTTAAGCTGAGAAAGAAAATGTTTGCCATTTCCTGACCGACCCAAAAATCTAGGGTGTAATTTTTTTGCTTTTATAAACTCCAAATATCTTCAATCTTGTCCGCAATACTGTAAAATGTATACCTTATTGTTTCTATTAATCGCCCGTTCTCTATTAAACGCCCATCCCAAAAAATTTCAAAGAGAAGTGTTAAATAACATTCAATTTTGTAGCATTTTCGTGTATCATTAAGCTTTATCCAACAATCGTTAGTAACAGGAAACGGTACCAATGAGGTCGCGATCCCGGAAATTATGAAAAATTGTCAGTACTTACGGGTTATTGGGGGCCATATAACAGTTAGTTGCCGTAATTGTTAAGCTTACTTAGCGATTTTGTGCAAATTTTGATGTTGAAAATTGGTCTCTAATAATGGCCCACCCCTCATGAAATGTTGCCGCCCAGTAGGTGATTATTAGGAACAAAACGGATACTACTTTCGAGCAACAGACCTATTAGAGTACAGCTTCTTGCCCAAGGAAACAATGAGATGTCCGACCAGGACTCAAACCCAAACCTCTGTAATATGAGTCCCGTGCCCTAACCATTTGGAATACAGAGATTACAGGTTTAAAGCCCCAGTTGGTCCACATTTCCTTCGGCTACAAATGTTATTTGCTCCTTGCAAGTTACAAGAAGCAAACTGAATGAGAAAATCTGGGTGGGTCTTTGGGCAAGTGATTAATCCAACAATGGAGTCCTTGGGTGACATTAACCGTGGAAGAATAACGTATGCATCACAGTTAAAATGGGAGCCGCTCTTAAAATTGTGCATGATATAGTTGTTGGTATCATGGTTCAGTGTAAAACCAACATTAACGAAGCAATGAAATCAGATCATAAATAAATGTACACATGTACTATCACCCTTGGTTATCACATTAAATTTGTCCAATTCATTTTGAAAGCTGATGATTTATCAAACAGCAAATATTTAATCAACGAGCCATCTTGTAAACTCAAAAGTCATATTTCATTGATTCGGTATTGATTGTGGTCTTAGTGTTTGCTTTGTTCATCAATTAAGCAATTAATGATTTAATTTTCAAGGTAGACACAATCAATGATGTTAATTAACTAACCTGGTGTTCACACAATCACACTTCGCTTGCAATCAACCTTCGG
>JXSR01S075480.1:4347-18000 GCA_000969725.1 Ophiothrix spiculata | reverse complement strand
GTATTAACAAGTTTGTGTATGATTTTTATATTGATTTTAACCATTTTCTATAGGCCCTATTTAAAACAAAACAATGTTCAAAAAATGCTTCTTTGAAGTCATTTTTTTTTTTGCTAACGGGCTTTCGTGCATGGGTTACTGAGCCGGTGGCTCTCTGGTTTTTGTTTACATTGTGGCACTATAATACTTTTGATTCTTTTTACAGGCAAACCTGGATCGAAACCTCCAAATTGTGAGGCCGAGTCGAGAGATATTGTAGACCTGACTTGTACCCAGGCTGAGCCCAGCGCCACTCTTCAGATCACAGCCATCAGTAGTGAAAGCGATCAGAGTGACAGCGATGAGGATATTGTCCGTAAGTAACTTGCTTTCACTTGCCGCTGTATTTAATGAATGTCAGGCAAAATGTTTTTTTTTTTTTAAGATACCAAACAGTGTAAAAGAAATGATTTAACAGTGAATTATGATACCAGAAAAGAGGATTCACAGTGGCATATGGGCTATGGAAAAAAAAATGTCCAGGAATTTTTAATATTCATCTCTAAGTTATGGAAAAAATGAATATATTTCTCTGAAACAGTCCTGGAGTTTTGAGATAAATTGATCTGTTTGTTTTGTGAAGCACCACTTGTACCAATAAAATGGCACAAATGGTGTTTACAAGAGAAAGAGGAAATTTGATTTTCTCAGTGTAAAAGAACATCATTAGTTTACCAAGGAACCTCTTTGCAAATAAATAGAAATGTATCGAAATATTCTTCTTGTGTAAGCCTACAGTACAGGTAAAGAGAGCCGTGTATCATGCATGGTTTGGAGTGCCTAGATCTTTTTTTAAACATTTCAGCAAGACCCTACTTAATTGAATACCAGAATGCAATACTGACCCAAGTCCATTCTTTGTTAACAAGGCCATGGACATATTCCCGTACAATGTGATTACAATTGCCATTATAGTATAGTTAACATTGATCAGCACTTTCTGTTACCTTGGAAGACCAGAATGGACTTGGACCATTGTTGCATTCTTGTACTCAGTAAAGTCAATCTTTGAAATAAGCTCCCCGTTTCGCGGGTTTTTAATGCGTGTTGTCAAGTAGTGCTCTGCGCTGTACGCGACACACTACACTGCAAATCACGCAGTTGCATGTGATAGGTGACATGTTCCCACGATCGCCACGCCAAGTTCTTGTCACTGGGGAAAATTGATCAGTCAAAACGATTGTCATGCATCAGCTGTGTCAGGGGATTTAAATTCTGAATTACACGTACGCATGGCCTGTCGAATGGAACATTAGAGAGTTATGTTTTGCTCAACGGCAATGTATTGAGTCTGTTATCTTCTTTGCATTGAAAAATACTGGTACTCATTTGAAAACTGGGTGGAATGGCAGGCCTATCGAATAGACAATTTCAAAATCCATTCCGAAATCTTCAGAACGTCGATCACATGGCCGTTTTATCAACCAATCACGTACGAGCTCATTAGCATGTACATATTTATAAAAAAAAATTTCCTACAATTCTCTCGCATTTGCAGTGTAATAAAAGTGAAAAATAATTATATTCAGAGTTCAGACCCATACTTGGTTAGAGGCACTAATTATGAACAACTTTTGGCTGGGCGTACCATATGCGTACCAGACAGAAAGAGTGAAATTTCAGTTTGAAATCGTCTGATTAAGCTTACAATTGCCAGTCAACTCTGTAGGGCATCACATTAAAAGTGACTCGTTGTAGTGCTAACCCTTATTACAAGTTTGAATTCATACGCAACCAGTTAACGAGAACGCGTGCTTTCACATTTTGGTTATTGTGATGAAGAGTCACTGTTGGCAATTGCCAGAAAGTGTATTAAAATCAGCTTTTGAAATTCTCAGAAAGTCATGTTTTGAAAAGGTCTATTGAGCATTTGAGAGGTATGTCTTACTCAACGGCATTGCATTCTTCCCTGCGTTGACAAATGCTGGTACTCATTTGAAAACTGGGTGGAATGGCAGGCCTGTCGAATGGAGCATTTGAGAGTCATGTCTTGCTCAGCGGCATTGTATTGAGTCTGTTACCTTCCCTGCATTGAAAAACGCTGGTACTCATTTGAAATTGGGTCAAATGGCAGGCCTGTCGAATGGGGCTTTCAAAAAGAATTATGTCTTGCTCAATGGTATTGTATTCGAAATGCAAAATCTTACTCCAAATACTAGTTGATCAATAATCTGGAGCTGTTAGCACTAGACCATGCATATTTGAGTGTATTTACATCTTTCGTTTGACCTGATTTCAGCTCCGACCTGCAAACGTAAATCACAGAGAGGAAAACGGCGTATAAGGGATGAAAGCGATGATGAGATGGATGTTAATCAGGGTCAACAGGAACTGACTGGTATTGATAACGGTAGGTTATTTGAAATTGGTTTGGAGAATTTAACTAGTGGGCTGTAAGTTTTCAGTGGCACATTTGAAGCTGAGCTGCTGGTTGAACTAGGGACTCATTGTTACAAGACAAGGGAAGGGAACCCCTGTGTAGCCTGCTTTTGTTAATCCAAGAAGTAGTACTTAAAATTTCCTGTTTAACAATATGGAAAATATGCACTTTAAGCTTTATGGAAGGTGTCCTGTAGTCAAACACTTACAAAATAGTATCTTGCAGTATCACTTCCTACAACAAACCATATTGTATTTGTCTTGCTATACTTCAAACATCCAAGATTGGAAATTCAACCCCAGACTGTAAATCAAAAGCCCTGCACATTGAAATGGCAAACTAAGATAACAGACAGCTCTATATATAGACCATTCCTATAATTGACATACTCCCACCATTGATGGGGTAAATTCACAGAATCGGACGGAGAATTGGAACTCGGAACGAGGCCAAGTATGGTATGAGTGCCCTACGTGGCCTCCTGTGTTCCGATTCCCCGTCCGATTCTGTGGATTTACCTGTCAACAGCGTAAGTATGTCAATTATAGGAATGATCTATAGTTATTAGCTCATGAATATATATTTAGTAAAAGATCAGCTCACATTTTCTCAATATATCAAAACCTACAGATGAAACTGATGGCAACATAATGCCACGTCCACCTCGGTCCCCTCCACCATACATGCTGAACGATGATGATGAAGAAGATGACTTTCAGGACTCTCCGGGAAGAGGGCCTCCTCTGTTTGATGACCCGGCCCTGGTGGATGATCTGCCAGACCAAGATATGATGGATGATCTACCTGATCCAGGATTGGATGATCATTTCCCCAATGAGATTGATGATGTTGGTTTTGAGAACGATGTGGCGGTTGATCAGAGGATCGAGTCATCAACTGAGCGGTTAGTTTTGTGATTAATTCATTATGACCTTGACCAAAGTTCAGTTAAAGCCTTTTGAATATAATCTGTGATAGGAATGATAGAGGATGATTCAGATAGATATGGGCAAGTAGTTCAGATGTTGTTTACCCATCCATTCTGACATGATTTAGACATGGAAACACCTTGTAAAAAGAACAAAGTTGCTGGCACTCTAAGGACAGAGGTCTGAAATATTGATGGAAAACGTGGAAGGTTAAAGCTTACACCTTGAAATATTGAATCATAAGAGACTTGACTATCATATTACATGTAATATCGTATTAAAGTATTATGTCAAAATCTTGGTAAATTGTCAGAAGACAAATAAGAAGAAAATATCATTTTCACTAAAATTGCAATGTGATAGCAGCATACTGTTATGTGACTAGTGATTTTTTATATGCAATATACTGTATAAGTGGTATATTTCGGGCTACATTTATTTTCACGCTTTACGTGCTCAGCTCCCTTTGCACGAAAATTAATGTACCGCGAAAAATGATATGTGCATACCGCTGCACGAAAATTATCGAGCGGGAAAATATTGGCGTTTACAGTAAGTCTTACATGAGAGACGCATTTCAAGAATTTAGTTGTCAGAAGTTGAACTTTTAATAAATATTGTTTCCACTTTTATTGTAGTGTATCACTTGGAGATGTGCAGTCCTATAACACCCACCCTCTACTGCAACCACTTCCAAGCCAGGTAAGCTAGCCATTTGAGAGCAATTCATACACTCCGCATTAAATGTGCGTTGAAATTGAAAATCTTGCCAACTTGCGTGTATTCATTAATCTTGTTCAGATGCACACGGGTATCGTGTAGTGCGTTGTGCTATTCCATGTACTCGTATGGCTAACATGCTCACACTTTTATAGCAAGTTTCATTTTGAAGGAAAGGCAAAACAAATAGCATGTGATAATGGATGATTGTATTTTCTATGTTTTTGTAGGAACAACAAACAGTTTATGGAGTAATAATGTTATTTGACTTCTTCACAATAATATTATTCAGCACTTGGGAAATCTTGTAAATATAATGCACCTTGTGCTGAAGTCGCAGTTGTCCAACTCACTCAGCTTGCACGTGGACTAACGCTGTCGATGGATTTCACTTGGACCGGTTAAACGTTTAATTGAAAGCTTTAATTTATGATCTACTAAAATTTAGCAAGATCATAATAAGAAAAAAGTATGACTTGATCTATGTTTACAAACTTGGGGAGTCGGAACGCAAGTGCACATAAAAACATAAGAAGGCAGTCTTTATTGTTTAAAAACATGTTATGCAATGTTCTGTCATAAAATGGAGAACTCAAAATCAGTGTTTCTGCTAAGGTTTTTGAGCTTGCGCCAATTCGAGCAAGTTTGACAAACTTTAAGAGGCGTTTGCGCCAAAATCATGAGCTGTGGCTGAAAATTGGCTCAATAAAGATAGAAAAATATCTTTCTCACACATTTTCAGAAACTCGTTGCGCCAATTTTCACGGAAACACTGCTCAAAATGTACATGGTTTTGGTTTACTTAAAGGGATTCAGTCAGAAAAACCCAAGCATTATTCTTTCACTTTTCTTACGTTTTCTCATAATTTAATGATTTGTTATATACAGATGGTTTTTCGTTTAGCAAAATCAATGAATGTTTAACCGGTCGTCATCCATTTAAACAGATATTAATGACAGCGTTAGCGCGGACAACTCCATTTTCAACACACAGTGCATAATTATTGCACAATTTTACAAGCATCATGTAATACCCAGTTACTAATCTATAACTAATAACCTGAACTGAAATCTGCTACTCTTTTTGCATTGAGAACAAGAATTCAGAGTACAGGTGTCCATCACATGCAATGCCATAAAAGTTGATATTAGTCATGGTTGAAAGGTATTTGCACAGGTCGGATTTCCCATCTCTCTTTCGAAAACAATTGGGCTAGACTCTACTTTTTATTATATTTGTGGTGAGGGGATCACTACGCCTCCTTCCCTGGAGTCTGTTACTTGCCTAACATTAATTGAAGAATATCAGTACCCATTTGATATCTGGGTGGAAAGGAGCACATTAGGGTTAAGAATCTTGCTCCAGGAGACTACACCCGTCGCCCAACAGATTCAAACCCATGACACTCAATGCTTGATGATTAATGAATCGGGGACTTTCTACCGCCAGGTCGCGCATGTCCCTTTAGAAGAAAACTAAAGTGGGAAATAAAAAGCTGAGGCTGGTGCAAGTTTTGGTTAATTGTACAATGTTAGGTTCCCATTGAACTTCTTTGTATATACAAAATCACTCAAAATGGGGCAAATATCTTAATAAAGTTATTTCTGGCAATTGTTTGATCCCTCATAGTACAGCAAACTATTCAGGTAGCAACAGGCTAATCATTTAGCATTTTAATCTGATTTTTTATGCATAGATAACTGATGTAGAACTTACAGAGAGAGCAGAAGGGCTCAATGATTTGTTGTTTGAAATCATGGAGAGTGTTTGTGACAAAATTGAAGTATTAATTTCTTCAGGGCATGATGGTTGGCAGTCTGATATTAAACCGCTTTTGTCTGTGAGGTGAGTTTTCTTTTTGCAAATATTTGTTCTTTCCCTCTTGGGGCAGAGAAAAATCTGAAGGCTGAGTTCAACAAGGAAATAATTGAATGAATCCAAGACATGATTATCAAGTGACTGCCCTACTATAAGTCCAAAAGACAGAGGGATAGCAGTCTTATAGCCAGCACCGAGGGATACATAGATTGCACTTCTTAACCAATAGAACCTTTTACTATTTGTTTTATTACATCTAACTGTGATTCTGGGGATGAGGTTGTAAGGAAAATTAGTAATAACACTTTAGTATCACCTAGTATTACAGAACGTCCCAGGTTTAATTTCTGGACGAGACCGTTAATTTTTTTCAGGAAAAGAGTAAACAATGTTAGCAAAATGTTGCTGCCTTGTTGTGTTGGTAGCATATTTTGATTGTATTTAGAGAAAACTGATACACGCAACACTGAATTTGTTTCCCTTTTTCTTTTTGCAGGAAAAGGATCAAAGCCAAAAGGAAACAAGTGGAGGCAAGACTCAAGAAATTAAAATCAAACAATTCAACATCAATGCTCTCTACAAAGAACTTGTCATCTAGTACCCCAGTTATGCCATCATCAAATTTATCCAGACTTTCCGACAATTTGCCAAGTACCATGTCAAGTATCGATTCAGGATATTCATCAACATCAAGCAGCAGAGACTTTTCTACTCCAATCATAGACAGGGTGTCGGAATTTAAGGAGCCAACCATACCACCGCCAAAGAGTGTCACTCCTTTAGGGGCAAGGACGTCCAAAAATAGCCCTACAACGGGAAGGCTATCTATTGATAATTCCTTCCAAACACCCAGAACTAGTAACACCAGCCCTAATGTGGGTAATAGGACTTCTAATTCAGATCTGGGATCGTCCAGGAGAAGTAGTATACCAGGGCTCCCTACAACCCCTTTTGGTGGAGATAGTTTCTATGACGAAGATGATGATGGGTGGAATGCATGGCAAGATACGGCATCACCTGCTGCAATGACTAGACCATCACCTTCAAACTCTTTTAGTAATTTTGCCGGCTCAATTACTAGCACTAGCTTTAATTTTAAGAAGCCAAGTCCTGCTGGTGGAGGTGGAGCAATGGCATTAAATAGGAGAAGTAATGGAGACAATTTTCAGAGCAGTGGGCAAGATGAGATGGATTTGATGATTCAAGGTAAAATATACTTGGTATCCATATGTTTAAATATGAATGATTTATTTACAGAATACAGCATTTTTGTATTCCATTGTGATGATAGCAAGCATTGTAAAGGACTAGACATTGGCATAAATTTTAACCTCATAATTAATGAAAGACAATTCATGTTCATTGGAAGCAACAGAATATTAAAAGTTAACCCATTTTATGGTTTAGAATTCAAGTGTTCTTCTTGCAGGTCCTATTGTGTAAGGAACTACTTTAATTTTAAAACTGATTTAGAATAATAGCTACTTGCCAGAACCAGCGTATCCGGGTAGTCAATGGCCAGTTGAGTTTTGAAGTGCTCCTTAAGTATTTTATGTACAGAAGTTGTCCAGAATTTACCAAAATGAGACTTGGAACAGTGAGGTGAACATCCTACTCTTTTACAAAATTGACAGGATTTGCCTGTGCACATTTAGCTCTCCTGGACATGTTGGACCGATTAACAGACGGCCTTTAATTCAATGCTTTTATTTAGCTAGATAAACCAACTTTGGGATTGCTTCAAAACTCAACCGGTTCCTGACAGTTGCCTTTTTTCAAAATAATAACAACCGGACAGATCCGGTGGTTCTTGGCAGTCAACCACTGGTTGAGTTTTGAAGCGGCCCCCTGGCAGTGTTCGATTTAGAAAATAAAAGTTACATGCACAACTGCAGAAATTTCTTGAAAATTGGCTGAAAAACACAAAATTCTGCATGCACAGGCAATTTTTTACATGCACTAAGCAAAGGTTACATGCATTTGTGCATGTAAAACCCCTCTAAATCGAACATTGCCCCCCTGGTAAAGTTTCCAAGAATGAGCTCTCTCTCAAGCCAAGCAAGAGCTTCACAAGGAAATTCAAAAATATGGGATACTGCTGAAACCCCTGTGTCATTATAATATGTTTTTACTTTATTTACTTTTTGCAGCTACGCAGTCTAAAAGCAAGTTTGGAGGAACTATGTTTCCGCATTCCAAGGAGATGCTCAAAGTATTCCGCATGACCTTTGGTCTTCATAATTTCCGTCCTAGTCAGTTAGAAGCCATCAACGCAGCGTTGCTGGGTTATGATTGCTTCATTCTTATGCCAACGGGTGAGTATAGATTGAGAGACCCTAAAGGTATTCCGTATGACCTTTGGTCCTCTCATCAGTTCCATCCAATTCAATTAGAAGCCATCCATGCAGCGTTATTTCGTTATGATTGCTTCATTCTTATGCCTACAAGTGCACAGAGTTTAAAAAATAGATTGAAAATTTGATTTCAGTTGAATTTTTAGTAAATCTACGTTTTAAGAGATATTCACAGATAGGTGACTCTGAAATATTATAGATCAACAAATTATCCATACTTTCTGTGTTTTTGTATTGTATATATAGCTAACCACTTTAGTAACTCACTAGAATAGGCTTTAAACTTGTTTTATAATGTTTCTTTACAGAAGTTTGTATTTTATGTGTTCCGGTGTGACTCATAGGATAATTATTTTTGTTAACAAAATAATCCAGTAATTAAGCACTATTTTGACCATATCCCTTCAATGAAACATTATATGGGCATGAAAATTTCCAGGGGTCATGAGAAAAATATGCACTCTCATGTGGTATCAAAATCTCCAATTCGATTTTGTGAGTAAAACTTATTGGAATTGCACCTTTAATTGAGATGTTTTAAATAATGTGAATTTGTGAAAGTAAGTGGACAAATTTTTGAGATGTCTGATCTTGACCCATTTTTACAGAGCTCATAAAGCCTTTTGTCTAAAATATATCTTATAGATTAATTTTTGCAGCATCATGTTCAGATATTAAAAAAAAAGCCCTACAGAGCTTGTGTTTAGTGATATTAATGGTGATTTTGTTATTTGCTTTAGGTGGTGGAAAAAGTCTAACGTATCAACTACCAGGTGTCCTAGACAATGGAGTGACCTTCGTTATCTCGCCTCTCAAATCTCTGATTTTTGATCAAGTTCAAACTCTCTGCTCCCTGGATGTACCCGTGGCTCATCTGTCAGGCGAACTTACTCGCAACGGGGAGAATGCCATCTACACGCAATTGTCGTTGAGAGATCCTGGAGTCAAGTTGCTGTATGTTACACCAGAGAAGATCAGCGCAAGTCAAAAACTGCTGTCTGCTATGGAGAATTTGTATGCCAGGGGAATGCTGAAGAGATTTGTTATAGATGAGGCCCATTGTGTCAGCCAGGTAGGCTTATAGACGTGTCGCATTTCTCACATTTAAGTTGCCCTGCAGAATCTGTATGCCAGGGGAATGCTGAAGAGATTTGTTATAGACGAGGCCCAGTGTGTCAGCCAGGTAGGATTATAGACTCTCATATTTCTCACATTTTAGTTGCCATGCAGAATTTGTATGCCAGGGGAATGCTGAAGAGATTTGTTATAGACGAGGCCCATTGTGTCAGCCAGGTAGGCTTATAGACTGTCACAAGTCTCACATTTTAGTTGCCATGCAGCATTTGTATGCCAGGGGAATGCTGAAGAGATTTGTTATAGACGAGGCCCATTGTGTCAGCCAGGTAGGCCTATAGACTGTCACAAGTCTCACATTTTAGTTGCCATGCAGAATTTGCAGACTAGGGAATGCTCAAGAGATAAGTCATAGATGAAGCTTATAATGTCAGTTAGAAAATTAAAAAAAAAAATTTTTTCTATCCATATTTGTCAGTATCAAATTATATTAATCTACTATGAACGCCATTAATTTTTGTGCATGGGTCAATTGTAAATCACTTTGCACATTTTAATTTTCTCGCTTGTGATATTTTTCTTTACATACAGCGATATGCGCATACCATTTTCCAAGGTATATTAACTCTCTTTGTGAAAAAAGTGTGAAACATAAATTTTGCGCAGAATATACCACTTATATACAGTAACTTAGTCACCTATTATTTAGAATTTTAAAATTCTTTTGCTTTTTATTCCAGTGGGGTCATGATTTCCGCCCAGATTACAAGAAATTGTGTAAGCTACGGGAGATGTTCCCTAAAGTACCTATGATGGCTTTGACAGCAACAGCTACGCCACGTGTCAAAACTGACATTCTCCACCAACTTGCCATGAAAGACCCTCAGGTATTCACAAGAAGTTTTGACAGAACAAATCTGAAGTTCTCCATCGAAAAGAAACAACCAAAGAGGCTAGCTGCGCAGATCGCAGAGACCATCAAGAAACGCTTCCGAGGACAATCGGGAATTATCTATTGCTTATCCAGGAAGGAATGTGAAACGACAGCGCAAGATTTGTACAGACAAGGCATCACGGCATGTCCATACCACGCAGGGCAAAGTGACGATGAGAGAGCAACGGTTCAGCAAAGTTGGATCAGCGGAAAGTATAGTGTAAGTCAAGTTGAAATGTTGTAGCCCTGGCTTGATATACAGATATTGATTCAAAAATCAGAAAATGCCGAAAGCTGATGAGATTTTAAAAAGACGTATTTTATCAGAAACAAGATCATCATTTCAAAAATAAATTCTCTCGGAAATGAGCACTAAGAATTTGTTTTGCAAACTGAATTTTATCCAGGATTCAGGTTATACTGTTGATTAGTGAACTGACTGTTGTCATTTGGCTATAAGTCACGCATCACTGCTGGAAGTTAAAATTACCAAAAATGATGACTACATAAATTTGTTTTTTCCAAGTTTCAACTAGTGATGATTTTTTCTTGCGGTCATTCAACTTACTTTCATCTATTTTGAATAAGGTATATATATGTATTAAACATAAGTGAAAATTTGAATATGGTACAGATGTTAGTAAATCCTCATCTAATTTTAATAAAAAGTAGTTTTTCTGTTGTGATACAGTCATGGTTTTGAGTTGTCTTCATTCTATACTAAGCAACTGAGGATTATGGACGGTTTCTCCCTGTCTATACGAAAGAGAACTGTATTGCATTATATTGTAGTGCGAATACTTAACTAATAAACATGCAAAAAATAAATAAACTTTAACTAATAGTTAGTTCCCATATTAGGCAGCTTTCATTTCAGCTTGTATCTGTAGATAGTTTTGATTGATTTGATGCTTGCTTTTCCTTTTATTTTATGCCTTTTTACTCCACTTTAAGCTCTTATTCCATCTTCTCAAACCCCCGATGAACAACTGTCCATTCCATATGTTGAATAGGTCTCTCACCATCTCTTTTGCAGGTTGTGTGTGCTACCATAGCATTTGGTATGGGTATAGACAAAGCTGATGTGAGATTTGTGTTTCACTTCTCACTTCCTAAATCACTGGAAGGTTTCTATCAAGAAGCTGGGCGTGCTGGAAGAGACGGGGACCCTGCTGAATGCACACTGTACTATAGCTACTCGGATGTACCCAGGCTACGCAGAATGATGGAAAGTAAGTAGTGCATACCGAGTGAGTCAAAAAAACTGCAATAGTTTAATGAAAGCCATATTTTAAGAAACAAGATATCATGTACATGAAATGTATATATCTAAATAGATCATAGATTTTCCTTTAAAGTGGTGAAAGAATGGGGAAAATTGATAAAGGCATCATAGAGATACACTTAGTTGAATAGGAAGGCACAAAAACAGTTCTGTCCAACTGTCGTGCATATGTTTTATTTATGGAGGACACAATTGTGACATTATCATTTCTCTTTTGTGTTATGGGTGCCTTGAAAAGGTTCGTTTTAATAGCTTGATGGCCCTGAATATTTAATATTCAGTTGAACATGGACTGGGACACATGTGGCAGGGAATTTCTTCGCGAGCTCACTTCTGGATCCCTTGCCAATGTCTTACGAACGTGGACGACGTTTCTCCTGCTTCCTGCTGTTCGCGGTCTTCCAGATCTCTCTTTATTTAGGTTATGGACTGTTCATAGTATTTTGAATTTCGCCTGAATTCTGTAGATGGTGGATGCACATGGTACACGCGATTGGGGGAATGCACCCCGGAATCTCCGTTTTAACTTCTTCATGAGATTTGATGAAAATAAACCTTAGCAATAAGAGCACGTTGCTTGTTTGTGAACTGATCTTGAGACATTTTGAACAGTGACTGATTGATAAGCTCTCCCTTCTAAGACAGTACCCCAAACATGTCATTTTACACTTGAAAAGACCACCTAAATTATCTTTTATATGTAAATTAATAGATTAAGAGGATATTTTCACTGGAGTAATCGGTTTGTGTAATTATTCAAGAGGTGCAAGAAATTCAATTCAATATTGGTACTAACTCGTTTGACAGGCATGCTCATTTGGACAGAACTGTTTTCATACCATATTATTCAAATAAGGATATCTTCGCAATGCCTTTATCAATTTTCACCATTCTTTCACCGTATGAAAGCTTAATCCATGACCTATTTAGAAATTATTATTTGTTGTTAGAAATAACTTTTGTTCTTTCAAATGGCATCCGTATAATTATTGCAGTTTTTTTGACTCGCACGGTATACTAGGCCTTGGACTTCCAGGGTAATTTAGTACCCGGGTACCCTACGGGCGGGTATCGAAATACCCTAACATTTAAATTAATGGGTTGATTGGAACGTAAAGATGTAAAAAAAAAAAACACTGGTCAGTGGTGTATGTAATCATCATAATAAAATATCATCTTCAGATAACATCAAAAGTTTTGCCTATATGTGCGACTGATTTATGGTAAGTTAAGCAACTTCAAAACATTTCATCACCGCATCGTGGATTTTTATACTCCCCATCGGTAAACTGTTATGAAAATTTGCACCCGAGTAATTTTAGCTTGGGCGGGTACCCAGGTTTTAGTCCCAGGCCTAGCATATGCAGAGCATGCTAACATTTTTCACATTCAAGATTGTTGGAAAGGGATCGGCACTCTGACCTCATGGCAAATGTTTGTTTGTCGCTTATGGAGGGCAAGTTATTGTATTTTCAGCTGGCGTGATATATTTGACTATAAACGTGGCACGGTTAGTGCCTGAAATATAAAATGCTCATACCAAGCTTGTTTCTGAAAAAATATCCCAGAACAACGCAAAATTCCCGCAAAATCGGGAGAAAACTGAACAAATTTTACCAAGAAATTTTCTTGAACCAAATTTGACAAAAAAGAATTCTTCAAAATTGCAATTTTAGGGTCGATTGGGCCCGTAAAACAGTTTTTTTTCCCCGTCGCTTTAAAGTACAATAATTCAGTTAGTCGCACTTGCAACCCTCACCTATATAAATCCACTAATTCTACATAGAACACAGTGATCTATAAAGTCACTGACAGCCGAACCGCTAGTCGCACTTGCAACCCTCACCTATATAAATCCACTAATTCTACATAGAACACAGTGATCTATAAAGTCACTGACAGCCGAACCGCAGGTGAGGGTCGCACCGATTCCACAATTTTCTCCCTAGCAAATCTTAGGGGGGATTCTCAATTTCTTCAAGCTTATTCTCTATAGAGAAGTGCATTGAAAACCAGTAGAAAACTGGAACCAACATCGTAGGTGGTATTCTTGGTGGTCTTAAGCAATTCAAGTCAATTATCTTAAAAGCAGTGACCATTGAGCAGTGACCATTGACCA
>JXSR01S075478.1:51784-68654 GCA_000969725.1 Ophiothrix spiculata | reverse complement strand
AAACGAAAGGACATGTTTCATCTCAGCTTTTTGAAGCAGTTAAATCTACAAGAACTATATATAAGAAATAAAAAACATGTGGTATACAGGCTGGCGCTTGATGCAATCTGATCGACTTGTCAGCTTAAAAGCTGACAATAACACACCTCGCTTTTTCCTCCAACATGACCAAGAGTTACAAAGTTGCAATGTCCCTAAAAATATCCTAGTTAAACAATGTGGCCCGTGGCCCGTATTCACAAAAGGAGAATAATTTTATTCTAGGAATAACTTTATTTTCATTCCATTGATTTCGTCATTTAGTATTTGGAAACGAAGAATAAAGTTATTACATGGACTATTTATTCTCGGCTTTGTCAAATTCAATTTGGTTGAGGACTGTGGGCTATCTTTGTTCCAAGAATGAAAAATCTAGGATTAAAATTATTCCTGAATTGTGAATATGGACCTGTGTGTTTTTACCAAAAACTATAACCAGCCCGTATGTACAACTTCCAACGATACCATGATTTAAACTAATTGCTGTTTCTCACTGACATATCTTTTCAAGAGAAAATTTTGAATTAGGTGTGGAGCCGTATGGTAGTGGATCTGCATATGCGGCATATTACAATGGAGAAAAAGTAGTAGATCTATGGGGCGGATATGCCGACTACGAGGCGGGTCAACCCTGGAGGGAAAACACCATGACAAGCGCTTTCTCGTGCACTAAAGGTATGACCCAGTTTTTAATACAATATTTGTTTTACAACCTTACTGTTTTGTAGGTGTTGGATGGTCGGTATGAGACATCGATATATTGATTAGTTTGAGTCCGAAACTGACAAAGTTGCCTCGCGATCACACGACAAAAAAATTTAAGTTAAAATGAATTAAATTCTGCAAACCGGCGAAACCAACAAAAGCCCCCACAAAATTGATCAGAAAATACCGATTTCAAACCGACACACCTCAAAATGGAGAGGGAAAGTCCGGGGGAAAGTCAGGTCTCTTGGTTGTGAAGTACGACATAACATATTTCAAGAGCGGTGCAACATGTAAGTGTAAATGCAAGTATAAGGGTACCTTTATACTAGTCATAAGCTTTAGTCTATTTATTTATTTAAAGGGATGGCTGCATTATGTATGGCGATGTTGGTTGAAAGAGGCTTTCTAGACTACCAAGAAAAAGTTTCTCATTATTGGCCTGAATTTGCACAGAACGGAAAAGAAAACATAACAGTTCAGATGCTCCTTAACCATGAGGTAACTTGATACAACAACAGGCTACAACATCCAGCACATGCGGGAGCTGACGTCATATGTATCTGAGTTCATACTTAAAGAATGGCCGCTCATGAAAAATTTGTCTCAGTTTTTCTCCTAATTTTCCTCACCCATCAAAACCAAAACTAGATTAACTACCACGCAGAACAAAAGCGGTAAGGTAACTGCTTATGATGTTGTAGGTTACTTCATTTTTAAAGAATTTTTACGTAATGTTTGGTGGGTTAAGCTTACATAAGACATGCGCTGTCCATTTGTTGGGCCATTATGTCGACGTATCCTCGCCCTCTAGAGATTTAGACCAAACAACAATGTGTAAAAGGTAAAGTCTTTTTAGATACGTATCATTAGAAATTTCCGGAAAATATATTTTAGTGAACTGACACCTCATCATAATACCCTTTTCAACTTAGGTAAATGGATTTGCATACAATTGAATGGGTGGAAGCAAACCATAATAGTAAAATATTATTTTTTTTGTAGTCAAATGGATGCAATGCATTATTGATTAGTATTACAAATTAGTCTCTACAATGAACTACTGTTTGGAATTATCTGATAGTTCCGCACACAGAAAAAAATTGTGTTAAAAAGGGAACATGGTTAACAGGTTGGGTTAAATTTTGCACAATGTTGGGTAAAATTTGACACAATGTTGGGTAAATTTTGCACAATGTTGGTTAAAATTTGACACAATGTTGGGTAAAACGTGCACCATTACCCAACATTGTGTCAAATTTTACCCAACATTGTGCAAAATTTAACCCAACCTGTTAACCATGTTCCCTTTTTAACACAACTTTTTTCTGTGTGCATTAATGTGGAAAGTTATATTTAGTCATTATGAAATTATAAAGGTAAAAGTAATACACACATAACGAAACATATTTTTGGTTATGTGTGTACTACTTCTACCTTTATAATTTCATAATGACTAAATATAAGTAGTACACACATAACAAAACATAAACAATCACTTTTTAGTCCTAGAGGACCACATAAAATGAATTCATACACATGCACTGATGGTATTAGTATGTAATTGGGCTCAGCATGCACCACCGTAAAACATTTTTTTTTTGCATTCTCAGCAATAGCTATAGCCTACCATACGGTATGTGTTTACGGGCATTCTGAAGATCGAATGCAATATATACAGGGATAGTGCTCAGTGCTAAGAGAACACTTTTCCCGT
Organism: Ophiothrix spiculata; assembly: GCA_000969725.1. Taxonomy (NCBI): domain Eukaryota; kingdom Metazoa; phylum Echinodermata; class Ophiuroidea; order Amphilepidida; family Ophiotrichidae; genus Ophiothrix; species Ophiothrix spiculata. Next base: position 66,193 of record JXSR01S075478.1, on the reverse strand, counting down.
CTCATCCAAGATAAATTCTACCTCAATATGCAAGACGTGTCACGGTATTAAAATCGGCTGTAAATTATAATAGCCACAATAATGATGTACGAAATGAATTAATAAAATAATGTACATTTTATTTACTATGGTTAACATTGGTTAAGGCTAGTTAAACTATGGGGATTTGTTAAATGTTGATGTTTTAACACCTTTTGTATCATTTATATGTGTAAAGGCTGGTCTCCCTGTTGTATCGCAAACACTCACCTTTGACCTATTCAGTGATTTTGATGAACTCGGGCGGGTCTTTGCAGAGTCCAGCTCCGTGTGGGAACCAGGCACAGCACGTGGTTACCACATGGTAGTTCACAGTGAATTGGCCAGTCAGTTGTTACATAGAGCGGACCCTAAACACAGAACTTTGGGTGAATTCTTCCGACAGGAGGTTGCAGAGCCATTTGGTAAGATTTCTTGTGGCAAACACAAGTGAAATGCTAATTGTACAACCAAAAAAGAAGAGGAAGAAGAAGGACGAAGAAGAAGAAGATGATGGTGATGATGATGATGATGAGAAGGAGGAGGAGGGGAGGAGGAGGAGGAGGAGGAGGATGACGAAGAGTAGGACATCGACAAATAGTCGTTCTCATAGCAATATCACTAAGCTAACTCAACATAAAATACTTAGGGACTTTATTTACTGGTTTTTTTAATCCAGGCATAGATTTCTTTATTGGTCTCCCTCTTGAAGAGAACTACCGAACCGCAAGATGTACTATCGATGATACAATATGGAGTTTCGTGAAACCAATTCTGACCACATCTAGATCTAGACGCTTGCTGTGGGGTATTATTACTGGAACAACTTTCTTCACTGATATCTTAAGAAACTGTGGAAATCTATGTAGCGTGAGTCAAACATAACGTAATTTCAAATTTTATTAGCTGAACCACTATCTTTATTCATTTTGTCAAAATAGACTTACACGAGATTTACTGGGTGTGTCATTTTCTGTATATTATAGTGGATTTTTTGCAGACATTTTGTATTTTAGCAATGCTTAAAGAGTTTTTCAACATAGAATCTTGGATTATATAAATGCCTGCTACCTAGCCAAACATACAAACATTCGTCACAAAATGTGTATGAGTATATCTTTAGCAGGTTTAAATCCTTTACGATAGGCGATCACATTGCAAGGAGATAACGAAGAAATTTGAAGTATTTTCTTGGTCATGTTTGTCATACGTATATACATTTTGTGTCTAAAGCAGTGGTTACAATCTGGTCTTCCTTTTTTGTTCGTCCGTTTTTTGGAGAGGCCAAGTTCTCTACGTTTTTTCTAAAACCGCGGGAAACACGTGGAAAACGCAGGGAGGACGCAAGTTGATCGTTCGGTGTAAATACGTTGTGCGCACGACACGCCAGACCATGAATGGTTGTGTGCATTGTACGTTGCGCACGTGCTCGGTCCTGACAATTTGCGCACAACGTAGGAGCTATTTTTGACTTCCACGTTATTATAAGGAAAACCTACTTACACGTACAACACACGCACGATGGTCGGTACATGCTACGCACGTGGTTCGCAGAGCAGTACCGAGCACGTGCGGACCGTACCGACAAGTACAACGTACGTGTCGCACGATTTTGCCAGCATTTTGGCACGCAGAAAGCACGTACGTGGACGTACGACGGATTGTGACCACTCAAAAAAATTGCAAGATATTTCAAGCTTTCGAAGAAGTGTTTGCCCTTGCAATATAAGTCATGACGTTAGTATATAGAATACTTTCCTATTTTCTCGCTGAAAGTACCGTATATCCGGGAACTTTTGCGCAATCGACCATATAGAAACGTTCTGCGCACAACGTCATCTGCGCAAACCTTAATATAAGGTCAGTTGCGCAAAAATGTCCGTATTTGCAGTACTTTTTAGATGCATTATGGGACCAACGACAGTGGTCTATTAATAATATTTGACCGTGATGTTTTAATTCAAAGGCAGGTGCATTCAATAATCCATACTTCAGAGGAGTTGAGAAGCCTTCGTCTCATGGCATCGGAACAGCAAGGGACTTAGCCAAAGTATACAGCATTTTGTTGCACAATGACAAAGGACTCATGGCAAACATCTGCTCTCTCGTGATGTAGTTAAATCATTGCATAAAGGGTGGGTTCCAATACATGATATGGTGTTGGGCTACCCAACAAGGTTCAATTACGGATTCGCTATTTATCCTAAGAAGAAGAAGAAGAAGAAGAAGAAGAAGAAGAAGAAGAAGAAGAAGAAGAAGAAGAAGAAGAAGAAGAAGAAGAAGAAGAAGAAGAAGAAAAAGACGAAGAAGAAGAAGGAGAAGAAGAAGAAAATGAGAAGACGACGAAGAAGAAAAATGTGGAGAGGAAGAAGAAGAAGAAGGAGAGGAATAAGAAGACGGAGAAGAATGAGAAGATGAAGAAGAAAAGGAAGAAGGAGAAAAAGAAAAAGAAGAAGGAGAGGAAGAAGAAGAATGATAAGAATGAGAAGAAGAAAACGAAGAAGAAGAGAAGAAGAAGAAAAAGAAGGAGAGGAAGAAGAAGAAGGAGAAGAAGAAGAAGAGGAAGAAGAAGAAGAAGTCACATATGATGGAATCGACGTTTTACTTATTTTCACATTTCACCATAATGCTATATGAACTTGTTTGTATTTTCTGTCAATCATGGATACAAAAATGAATTGTATTAAAAAATAATTATATTGAAAATTAATCTAGAGGAGCCTAACTGACTATTCTGAGCTATTATTACAGTGACCGATTTTTTTATTTTATTCAAGACACGTCTTTTATCGTAGAATAAAAAACCAAAACCTGAATTGGAATACTATAAAATCACGTATGACTGAAAACAGCAGGAGAGAGAACTAACTTAATTTGTCACATCCTTGCATATATGATGGTTCATTATTTGTTTCCAGGGCTTATTTGACATAGGATTCGGACATGCTGGGTCAGGCGGCCAGATGACGTTAGCGCATCCAACGCTGAACCTTACACAAGCTTATCTAACCAAACATAGAGGTTTCTATGCGGCAGGAGATGACCCAAGATGGATGGCCTTATCAGAAGCTTTAAGCAGAAGTGTCAAGAAATTACAAGATACTAAAACATGATATTTTACTAGGAGATGTTGTACTTCTTTAAAACATGGCAGGAATATGATATGAAATCGGTTTTAATCTGATCCCCATTGATGTGCAAATTTCAAGGCGCGCTTCGTGATTATAATGTATCACCTCACATTTGTAGATAAAGTGATTAATATAAAATAAAAGCACGCTGAAAAATTCATTTAGAACCCATAATTTATTTTAAAGGCGTCATGACAGGGACTGTTCAGAAAACTGAGAATCGGAACTGGTTTTTAAATCATGAAAAGAGAAAGATTGTCCACTGGCTTTGTGGAGACTCGAACCATGGCTTCTGACGCGGGTTAACCATGCAGTGCGAATTAAAGGAATAACCTGTCAGCCAACTGGGCAGCGTATAACTTTTTCCTCCGATTGAATGCTCAATTAATTTACGAATACTCATATTAGACGGATAATAAGGAATGGAGATATCAAATAGTTGCAATACAGAGCTCAAACGGGAGATCTTGGCCGTTTTTGGCAAGCAAAACCAGACAGTAGTCAGGTCACAAGGTTTAGGCGCTAATGTATTGTATTGTTTTTATATGTACTGCCCTCTTTTGTTAAACTATCTCCAGTACATCTCTGTACTGATCTAGTACGTACGATCGATAAATTGGATTGTACACACATTGTTTACATTCTGCTCTTGGAAGATAGCTACCAATACTTATTCCTGATTGGCCAATATATACCACCTGATACCTCTAACAGTATCCTCTATTGGATATTTCGAACATAAATATTAGAAGAACAGGAATTTGAAACAATCCCAAAGCTCGATAATTCTGTATAAGGGATATATAGAAATTAACTTAACCTAGTCGCAAGGATTAAAAACAAACGTAATTCGATTTGCAGCTTTTTGAAGAACTGTGTGTACTAAGTGGTAAGTTGTGACCTTTATAATCCATTTTAAATATTAAAATTGATATTTCTAACCAAGTTGTCTCAACTTAGTATAGCTTTCTGATTAATTTATGTTTAAGGGGTCAAACATGGAATTTGGTTAAGAACTTCCCCTAATATTGATGTTCCAATCCAAGGAGCTCAATTTTCAAATTCACATTGTGAATTCAGGATCGTAGTGATTATGTAATCTCCCCAGTAACTGGTTCACGTACACCCCCTGACAACGGCGTATGCTATACTTTTGTGTGGTGATCATTTCGATCATGGTTCAAAACTAGAAAGCGTGAACCAGTTGTTAGGGTGATAATCGGATTACACGTAACACTTCGAGACTGAATAGTACACGCAATGATCACATTCAAAATACATATCTAAATGATCATCTCTGAAGTTATGCTGGATTTGAAAAGACTCACTGATACATGTGTAACTGATAATGGCTAAGCTTTGTCATTATTCAGAAATAAAAACAGAAACCTTGATTACTACACCGCCCTGGAAGCTTCTCCCGGTATTTCTCCAGACCTGCTAATTGGTCCAATATTCTTGACTGACTGAGTATTTTGCTGACAGCCAGATTGGAAATACAATGATAAAGATGTATACCCCCTTGCGGCCTGTTTAGGCTATGCTTAATTACGGATGCGTGAAATTGATGATTATGATGTTAATGGATTTCACGGGTTAGAATTTTCAAAATCGAAGGCTTTCGTGCCTAGCATGGTACTGACAGTACTGATGATATTATTATCATAAGTCTGTGTAAGAATATAGGCGTGACATAAGGTCAAATGATTTTGCAAAAAGCTATTAATTAAAATACGAGAAGAAGCGAGTCTAGACGAAAAGGCCCGATCAGGACACGCGGTGAAATTGGGTGAGTAATCGAAAAATACCGAGTGGACAGATTCTTTTTGGTAGAATAATCCTCCAATTTCGACCTGTGCAACATAGAATTAATGGTTTGATTTGAAAACAGACATCGTATTCCACCCAATATTTGAATAATTAAAATGTTGCGCAGGACAGATTTTGAGATTTTTTTGGATAATTTTGCCATAGAGAACTTAGAAAATGGTGAAAGGATTGAAGTAAAGTGAAGTGACATTATCTTTTCAGCTTCTTATCCGTGAATTATTTAATTTAAAGTTCTACAAACTTAATTCAGTCATTTTTTCAGTATGTAATGCTTTAGTTTGTTCGTGAAAAAATGAAAAATGCATCCGTCGGAATTTTCCGTAATTGAAACCGGAAGTAGCTTCAACATAACAAAAATTGCCTAAAATATAGCATTAAACACCGCGAAAATATTTCTAGTTATTAACCTTCCAGGGCGGTGAACTTGATTACTTTGTCCTTGAGTAAACATTGATTATTTGGAGAATACTTCCTAAAAGAGGATGTTGTCAGGGGCAACCATGGGTATCACTGACCTTAGTAATTAAGAGGTCATAACTTATTCTGAACTGGGCAATAGATGGGGCTAAAGATATTGCAATTTTATAACACTTGTGAGGTACGAGAAAAGTGGCTTATTTTTTTTGTGTAAAAAAAATCGGCACAGACCGTCGTTTCGACGATGCTCATGAATATTAATGAATTTGAGACACAAATTTAAAAAGGCCCATAAACTCATCCAAGTAGATCATAATTCAAATCAATGTTGCATATAGATGTACAAATGTTGTAAAAACATCTTGAAATCCAAAATAATTAAAATTTTGCGAAATATTTGTGAACATTTATGTAATTTCTACAGTGATTTCCTTCATTGATTTAGGTCAAATTTGGTCTTTGTATTTTGCTTAAACACGCTTCACGTAAAAGAATGTGACGCTTGGTCTCTTGAGGTCAAATAAGACATCAAATTTATACGCAAAACACCCTGTAAAGTGAAAAGCCTATTGTTAGGTATATAATTGTTAAAACATCATCAATTCGACACAGCGCTTCGTGGTGTAGTGGTTGTGCTGCGTGACTTTTACATGACTGCGAGTCCGAGTTTCCGTCGAGTCCTGTCGGCGCCTTTTCTTTCCTTCTTTCTTTTTTCGAAAACAAAGTATTATTTTCTTCTATCGTATTAGATTGATTTTCCTTAAATAAATAACTTTTACAAAGAAATATCTTTAGATTAATATGATAAAAGCTGTACAATTCAATCATTTTCTAGCCCGTAAACAAACATGTGTAAACAATATGCACAGTGCAATGGATGCCACCACCAGTCAAACTTCTTTCCACGTGCGTGGTAAATGACGTCATATTTGCCTATATAGCCCCAGACCTTCGAAAGGTTTGACTTGTCGTTTACGATGTTCGCTGTTTATATCGGGATAATGTGATGACCGACATCATTTCCCTTTCGTATGTCTAATTGTACTGAATTTTCCCTCGATTTATTTACTGATTTTAAAAGTCTTACAGGAAAGATATATTTTTTTCAAATTTCATTAATGTAATGTCTGAAATCTTATCTTGCAGTTTGTATTGACCAATTCACATAAAATTGCACCTAAATAAAGCTGCACGTAAATAAATGTGACCTCATGACTTTAAAAGCTTAAAATTGACAATTTTGTTAAAAATGTAATGAAATGAAGACTTTTTTATTCCTAACAGTCAAACATAAAATGATCTTATTGAAAAAAATCTTAAATATTTTCATCCATATCTTCATTTTCTATTTACATTAACCCTTTGTGATTACAGGAATGCAAAGTCCGATCCTTTCGGACTGGTCACGTCGAGAAAAAAAATCTAACTACCAAGTTAATTCTGATATTCACCCGGGATATACCCGGGAATTGAGCTCATTTGCATAGGTCCTAAGTACTGGTTGAAACAGTGCGAGTTTATTAATCATTCAAAATAAACACCAGATACATACACATCGTGGGTCGCATCACATACCGATCTATTTCAAAATCGGTAAAAAGCACATCACATACCGATTTATATTACCATATCAGTTTTATTTGATCTCTAACAAATATTTCCTTTAATCGTTTTTCCTGGATTTGGTTTTAATATAAAAAGCACACTTTGAGGTTTCAGTTTTGCTTAAATATTTGATAAATTGCTTCACCAACATGAATTTACGAGGGGTATCAACACGTTTTAAAGATCACCAAGAAGAAATACAGTCAGGAACATAATTTCATTATGTGACTAAGAAGCCATTGTTACATAGCCACTGTGCAAAGTAACACATTTCTCCCACTTAAAACTGACTGTCCACAGACTGACTTTCTAGAGGTCCTCTTTTGGCCAAAAACATCCACTTTGTATTTCGCTAAAATAAACATTTTCAAGTCAGCCATGCTTTATTACATCAATATGACGTCATATTTTGACGAATTTCCATAAATTTGGTATCACTGGAAAGCGGAGACCCTACCCTACCCTATGCTATGGTAACATATATCTTAATTTTGAATGTGTATTCATAGAATTACTGGGCTCGGCTGTGTCCCTTAAAATCAAATGCAGGGATTTGATCTTGCTACATATCATTTTCTTCATGAAGTTTAACTGGTTAGCGGAGGCAGGCTGTTGACGTCAATCGACGCCTGTATAAAAAGTATAAATACCATTGATTTTATTTTTGCACCATAATGTACAAAAAGACGAGTGACCATCCTGACAAAAGTTCATTGATATACAGTAGCTCCTTTTCTTCTTAGTGATCTTTAAAACTTTTTGATACCCCCTCGTATGATGCTAACGTTATAGATCAGTGTGTGAAAACATTAAATAAATCACTTTTTTGAAATAGACCGGTATGTGATGAGAACAACGACAATAATTATTATTTGTAATTCAATAAGAATTATCAAGCCTCAAAAAACCGTATTGTCTAAACATTATGAAATACTTTTTCGAAGTAGTATGTTGACGCCATTTTGAACTTGATCATGGACGTGAAATTTCTTGTAAAGGAGAAATGTATAAACCAAAGATTCGATTCCTTATGTACGCCAAAATAGTGATATTCTGACAAGTGTACGAACATGACGAATGGTAAGTGGGAATGCTTTGGAAAACAAAAGGTTATTGTCGCGAAATCGGACTCATCATAAAATAATTGGGACAATATAACAAGCTAACTTTATCAGTGACAACTGACTTGTTGGACTGGTACACTCTAATTTCAAATTTGTGTACCGCCGCGGCAAAAGGGTACAGTTGGGTCAAAACCAAAATATGGAGATTTTCATATGATGGTAAAGCTCATTTAATTCCCTTTTCAATGATACCAAAATCATGCAAATCGGAGCTTTGGTTGACGAGTTTTGGCAAATTATAAAATCGTACTCATAACCGTTTGTCAAAACTAGTTTGTGAGAAAAAGGCTGTTAAAGGTAGGCCTGTTTTTCCATTCGATTTTGTGTGCAGTCTGAATAGAGTATGAGCAAATCTCCATAGCAACCACCATGTTCCCATTTGTTTATCGACTTGAAATTTGGCTCAATGGAAGACGATACCTTGAGTAATATAATAACAATTTTTGGACTCAATATCATGTTTCGTTATTGCATAATTAATTATTATAATCGTACTCATAACCGTTTGTCAAAACACAAATTTTCATGATGAAAACGATTCGACATAGCGATATAAATCACACTTTTTTACAAGGATTAACCATCTTTACATTTTGGATACAAAAGGGTTCAAAGATTTCATTTCCACAAAAATCTCTAAATTGACTTTCCCGTCACATTTTGGTATATTTCAACTTTACCGGCCTCTAGCGCAAAATGGAAGTTGCCGACAACTGGACCCTTTTGCCGCGACGGTACACATTTGTTCTGTACTACGTACATAATTTTTTTGGGTACAAAGATGGTTATTCATACATTAGCTGCATATAGTATTCCAGGTGCAAAGTCATATTAATTAGATATTTAACCGTTTCCGGTGTACCCGAACCTTGCTGTTGTTTTCTGGTCACATACAGAAATCAAGAAAGGATATAAATATTCTTGTTTCACCATGTGCTGATGACATTCTAAGCTATATTTTTGCCAATTTGCAAGTAGCTACATGTAACAGAACAAAAGTTAAGATACAACAGGCAGATCTATTTGAATGGCCCTCGTATATACATAATAATAGAAGAGAGTGCTCTCTTCTTTTTGGGCACAAACCATAATCATCATGTGTCCTGTATAAAGACATGAAATAATTTCCTGTCCATATGGAGCGGTATGAAACAAAATTACCCGATAAACTCCCCGGGAAACTCCCTGTAGATGAATAGATTGCTTTTTTCCGATAAAAAGTGTCAAGGCCACGTGAAGTTTAAAATCTTTGGCAAAGCATAGATGGATTGGTCAACGACAGTTTGTTATAATAATCCAAGAATGGGTTTAATTACAGTTAATTAAAATATTTAGCCCATGACCCATACATGACTTACATCTCTTGGATGCTGTTACACGTGTAACAACATCAAAGAGATTTAAATCATGAAAACTATACTTAAATATAGTTTTCTGACTGTTGTTTCATACACGGTTGCTCATATAGTTGGAATAAAAATATTTTTACCACTTTGTTATGTAAATTCCAATTTATGATGAACATTTCTGGAAACTTGTGTTGCTTTTGGTCAGATTTGATAGGTAATCTGATTGGGTGTGAAATGGAACTCCGAATGTGATCAATTTCTTCATGTACTGGTAAGGGGGCAACAACAAAAATGGGTCAAAAACGTGATTTTAAGGTCAAATTTTATTTGACCCCGCCTTTGACCCATTACTTCTCTACTTAAGTTGAGTGGTCATATTGAATGCTCATCTATAGTAGAGTGAGAATCAGGTGATTGAATGTCTTGGTCACGCTTGATTGCGCCAAGAGAATGCATGCTTGGAAGCAAAGAACAAAATGATCCCCTAACGCCCCTCAATTTACAATAATAGGGTTATGGTGACCGTTGAGTGGTCCCTGGCGGTATATGACATCTTCAAAACCTTTTAAGATGTCATATACCGCCGGGAACCATTCCACGTTCACCAGCATTCTCTTGGCGCAATCAAGCGTGACCAAGACATTCAATCACCTGATTCTCACTCTACTAAAGATAAACATTCAATATGATCACTCAACTTGAGTAACAAAAGTGACGGGGTCAAATCAAATTTGACCTAAAAATCACGTTTTTAACCCATTTTTATTGTTGCCTCCTTACCAGTCCATGAGAAAATTGATCACATTCAGAGTTCCATTTCACACCCAATATCAAATATGACCAAAAACAACATAAGTTTCCACATGTGTTCATCATTAATTGACCTTTATATAAAAAAGTTGTAAACATATTTTTATTCCAACTATATGAGCAAACGTGTATTATATAAATGCGCATTTCATGTCGCGAGTGAAATTATATATACAAAATTAATGCACTCGCGGCCAATTGTGATGCGCCTTATAGTGGCCGCGTACATTGGACAACAATCAAATTTGTTTACCGCTTTGTATAAACACATTGGATTCAAATTTATTAACAGATGACAAGCGGAGTGTATGAATCAGTTTTTGCAATTTAACACTCGTTCACTTAAGGGAAGTAGTAACCTCGCCGCAAGGTTTTCTGACCAGGGTATTAGGTATCAATAGAAGAGGAAACCCACCATGCCAACCCTATGCTCAAGTACGTACTATGGTAATGGTATAAACAACCAAAGTTTTTGTACGTCAATTTCATTCTCATAGAGGGTGGGGTGGTAACCACCCTTAGGTGGACGAGGGTTAATGGGGTAGATAATGCTCTTGCATATTTGAATTTGAATTTGAATTTATTCTTTCTTTATTGAGGGTATAACAGCTTCAGTGAATGGCACTGCTTTCCAAGCAGGCCCTCATTAAATACAAACATGATACAATGTATATTTAGTATAAAGATGATAAAATTATTACAATTGAACATGTTTATGTGAAAAACAAAAATCAAATATTTACAGGCTTGTATAAAAATTATATACACTAATGATATCTAATAAAAGAAAATATATACAATCAAATTTCACCTAGCTTACATTTGAACTGTTGTATTGACATATTCTCAAAGTCAATTCTAAACTCAGTTGGAAGATTGTTCCATGCGTATGTCGCCCTTACATGAAAAGTACGCTTACCAGAGTTTGAATTGAATTTTGGAACAATCAAAGTATTACTTGTGTGGTTTCTTGTAAGATGATAATGATGATTATGTACAAAATCAAACTGTTCAGATAAGTAGGATCGACTGATGTTTCTTAAACATTGAAAAACAAGTAACGCAAGATGATAATGCCATCTTTTATCCAAGTTTTACCCAATTCAGAGTTTCCATCATATCATTTGTCGGTGTCTTAAAATCTGCTGAAAGTATAATCCTAGCTAAATTATTATGAAGAACTTGAACTTTCCTGTGAAAATCAACACTAATATTTGACCAAACAGTACATCCATAGTCAACGTTTGATGATACCAGTTCTTTTGGAAATATTTTTGCACAAATAATCAACATGATCCGACCATGATAAAGTACTATCAAATTTTACCCCTAAATATTTAAATTCATCAACCCTTTCTATATTGATAGTATCGTAAAACAACTGAATATCATTAAATTTTTCAAGGACACGTTTTGTTCCAAAAATCATAAATTTAGTTTTGTCCACATTTAATGTAAGTTTGTAAACATTAAACCAGTCAGCTACTTTACTTAAACACAATTCCAAGTGATTTTTAAGATCATTCATTATCTTTGCTTTACGCATAAGAGAGGTATCATCTGCAAACATTACGGTCTTACAAATATTTACAGCCTCAGGCAAACAATTGATAAATATTATGAAAAGTAGAGAACCTATTATGGAACCATGAGGAATTCCTATATTGATTGGTTTGTAGTCTGAAAAACTTGAATGTACACTTACAGTTTGTAACCTGTTTTTTAAATATGACTTAAACCATAACAATTCATTATCATCAATACCATGATACTTAAGCTTATTAAGAAGAATTTCATGATTAACTGTATCAAAGGCTTTCTTTAAATCAACAAATATTACACCAGTTGCATAGGAATTCATCTAGAGTGATAAACAGTTTGGTTCTATTTTGTCGACCAACTTCCACTGTTTGGGAAAGTTTGCCTGATTTGGCAGCACCTTTCTGTATCAGGCAGGCATAAAGTGCCATCATTGCGTCACACCTAATATGTGTTTTACTTGTAATTTAAAATATCCTCATTATGTCCACTTGAAGACGGCTGTGAAACGTTTTACAGTTATAAACTGTTTTTCTTTATTAAAGAAACTGTGTGATTTAGAAAACCGTAAAATATATCTTTTTAATACTTTCCCTGCTGCTTGATATTTGTACACTTGCTAAAATCCTGATAATATGAAAATACTACTGTGCACCTAAAGCCAAAACTATAAAAGAGTCATTAATTTGGTTCACTCTAAGATTAGTAAAATACAGGTACAATTATTGTTTTTTTTGCATTATTCGCTGTCTAAGAGGACGTGTAATAGTCTGTGTTGCTCCCGGGTGCTACTGCAGCAAACGAGCCAAATCATACACAAAGCTGCAATGTCACTTTTTTGGTACTTGAATTTTTTTGGGAAATTCCAATCGTTGCCATGAGTCATAGTTTGGACCGGTCGCCGAGGAAATTAATCTGATTATGACCTAACTTCAACAGCGAATTTTCGGTATTATTCTTACCTGATTGTGAAAGAAGCTGCCTTATTAGGCAACCCCATCCCATATGGGCAGTTGGTCTGGACTGATATACATAAGAGATATTCTGAAAAGATATAGATTTGAGAAAGTACAACTGGGCATAGGTAATACAACTATTGAAAGTTAACCCTACACAAGATGTTGAACTTTCATATTCTTCTGGATCAATTTCAAATGAGGATATTTAGGAAATACTATGTGGTATCAATTTAAACACATGACTGAAAACATAAACTACAAGTTCCGTACTTGAATAAGAAGTAGCTATGAATCGAGGAAGTTGTACAGGATCTATGGGTTATTCTTGATCCGATCATTAAACACCAAAACAATCCCCGTTCGAAACTTAAGACATCGCATTACACCAACCAAATTATTTAGCAACTTAATCTGAAATACGATCAACGTTGCTGTAAACAATGTGCAAAAGATATGATATACTTCCTCTTTTCAAAAAAAAAATTGTCACAAGGCGTTTCAAAACTTTCAAATTAGGTATCTTGGTATAAGTTCAAATACCAAATTCAGGTACTATCAAATATTTACTTGAATCAGCTCTTATAGCTTGAAGAATGCAAGCGAATTCGAAAGAATAATAATGGCTCCAACCTTTTCCACTTTTTGCTGGCTGATCTTTCTGCTTATTAATGAAGGTCGTGGGCAGACAGGTGAGTTCTTCTATGTGTGCAACAATATCACAATATATGTGAAGGATGAAAATGACGAAGGTTTGCAGGTATTTTACTATTTACAACATTATTTTATATAAATTAACAGATTATTTTATCATCTGCGTCTTTCTTGACACGGATGAAATTGCACAAAAAACTCCTCGAAGCGAAGCCGAGTGATTTGGACATGTTTAGCGCAAAAAAAAATTTGAAATCTGCTTTCCCAAAGGCATTTTTCAAAGAAATTTGGCTCATATTAGCAGATAACATTATAATAACAAATGCATCGCAGACATTTAAAAAAAGTTGTTTCGTTTCGTTTTTATAAGGACAAAGCAGAATTAGAACAGCGCCATCATTTTACCAGTTGATGCTAAATATCTCGAAAACGACGCCACTGATTTGATTTTTTTGCACCAAAACATGCGCAACCCCTACCTTGACAATTAAATAAAATAGCTTTATTGTTTTATGTCGAGTTTCAAAAATCAAAATCCAAAGTCCAATACCGAGACATTTACCGGAGTGTTTATTTTGAACAAGAGTGACGGAAATTGGGTCTCAAAATTTAAGCTAAAATCAATACTTATCAGTATTATATATTTTAACTGTACCGCTGAAAACAAAGTTTGAACCTTTGTATGTTAGTTCACCCGAAAATCTTACAAATTGCAGAGAAATGTTAATGTGTGATGATCAGTGCGCAAGCGTAAACAATTTCTTTAAATACCCAGAATATATTTGTGTGGTGCTCTGGCAAAATGAGCGGAAAGTCGCGATTGAAAATTTTGAATAAACGGCTGCTAAAGTAAAAATATGGTGAAAAGATAAAATTTCGTTTTTTAACATAAAACGCATTAGTACATACGTGTTAATCTGCACTTCGCGTTTTGAAGGTCATTTATGCCGTGAAGTGCAATAATTCACGGGTAATT
>JXSR01S075478.1:35673-51734 GCA_000969725.1 Ophiothrix spiculata | reverse complement strand
ATTAACAGATTATTTTATCATCTGCGTCTTTCTTGACACGGATGAAATTGCACAAAAAACTCCTCGAAGCGAAGCCGAGTGATTTGGACATGTTTTTAAAAAAAAAAAATTGAAATCTGCTTTCCCAAAGGCATTTTTCAAAGAAATTTGGCTCATATTAGCAGATAACATTATAATTACAAATGCATCGCAGAAATTTAAAAAAAGTTGTTTCGTTTCGTTTTAATAAGGACAAAGCAGAATCAGAACAGCGCCATCATTTTACCAGTTGATGCTAAATATCTCGAAAACGACGCGACTGATTTGATTTTTTTGCACCAAAACATGCGCAACCCCTACCTTGACAATTAAATAAAATAGCTTTATTGTTTTATGTCGAGTTTCAAAAAAACAAGAGTGACGGAAATTGGGTCTCAAAATTTAAGCTAAAATCAATACTTATCAGTATTATATATTTTAACTGTACCGCTAAAAACAAAGTTTGAACCTTTGTATGTTAGTTCACCCGAAAATCAGAGAAATGCAGAGAAATGTTAATGTGTGATGATCAGTGCGCAAGCGTAAACAATTTCTTTAAATACCCAGAATATATTTAGTAAATGCCGTTAGCTAACAAGCCAGTTCCGTGGTGTAGCTGTGATGACATCAAGCTCTCAAGCAGAAGATCACGGGTTTGAGTCCCGTTACTGTCGTTTTGTAAATTTCTATATTTTTTTTCCGTGGCGTGTTGATTTTTCTTCAATTATTCACTGTCAGAAATGGAATTCTCGAAATTTTTGACACAATTTATATAAAAGAACCCAGAAGGTTACTTTCAGTCAAAAAAACACATGTCAGGTTCATTGCAAAATATTTCAATACAGCGAGGGCCTAGCCATTCAAAGCGTAAGGTCTGAGCTACATACACGCTGCTGGCAACAGATGACCCGTCGTGACAAAATGTGCTGGTTATCAAAATCTTGGTGCCTGGTTATCGCAATCGTGGAATCGTGGGTTCCAGTCCTGTCACAGTCGTTTTGATAAATTTCTTTTTTTTTCTTTTGCGAAGCGTGTTGGTTTTTCTTCAATTTTTAACAGTCACGAACGAAATTCTCGATTTTTGACATAATTCATATTAAAAAACCAAAAAGGTTACTTTTTATCCAGAAAAATATATTTCTTATTCACTACATTTCACATGAAATGCATTTTATTTCAACGCAGCAAGCAGGCAGCGGTGCCATTCAAAATTAGCTGTGAGCCCTGCTATGAGATCAATGCAGCTGACGTCAGAGGATGACCCGTTGGGACAAAAGGTAGTTGTAATCGAAATTTGGATGCCTAGTTATCGCAATACAAATCGCAGGCAAGTATGAAGAGCCGATATTAGGTACCTTTCATACACCACATCAGTGTATTTACTTCTCCTTGTTTTTTCTTCAATTTTAAAGTCTTATAGGCAAACTGTATTTTTCAAATTTCATCAATCTGAGTTTTCATAATTTTACTAGCATAATCAATCAAACTGGCGTCTTTTTATCTTCTAAAACAAGATTGATTTAAGGGTTGAAATCCGTATGTTTGAAAAGGCTCAAAATCGTTGATTTTTATAGAAAATACCATACAATGCATCATTTTTATAAATAGCAAAAAAATCACTTACATTATAATAGAAAACTCTAAATGTTCATACCCACGTTCCCAATTTGCATTTGCTTTCACCTTTTTCAGACAAAAAGGGTTCAAAATCAGCTTTATCGGCAGTTCACGTTAATAAAGAAATCTTGCTTGTATATAATATCAATCGTCAGATCGAGACATTACATTGCTCATTATAAGCTCATTTGCAAAGGACCTCAGTACACACTGAAACCTTTTAGCTGTGGCGTCATGTCGTCATGGTGAAGTGGCAGAGAGTGTCAGCACTGTATGGTATATTGGCTCAACCATTTTGATTTTTCAGACCTTTTTGCTATCTTACTGATTGTATAATTGTTGGTACCACAAACAATTCTAAAAGTCTCCTCTATCAATACATATGTATGTCTAGAGTTGTAATACAAATCTTGTTTTTAAAGTTATTAACATTGAAAAATGTGCAGTTAATTTTGGACACCCGTTATTTAGTTGTACCGCTGAAAACGGTGAATCTTTGTGTGTTTAGTTCACCCGAAAATCTTATGATAAATATTGATAAAACAGATTTGATATAGGGGTATATAAATGTATGTCCATTCAATACTATGCAACACCAAAATTTTCATCATTGCACAGGCGTAAACAATTAGTTTAATACGCATGAATATACTTTTTAAATACCGTAAACTGGGGTGACTTTGAACACTTTTTTCGGATTTTGCCATTGTTTTTAATTCTTAACATACAAAAGTTTCTTTGCTTTCAAAATACCTCCTGGGGCAAGGTCTTTCTCATGTTATTTTTTTTGTAGAACTAGCTGTTATGTTTAATACATATCTTGAAAATTTGAAAATCTGTAAGCAACAATCAAGTGTACTGGTCACCCAGTTAATTGCATGTGTTTGTATGGGAGATATAGGTGTTCAAAGTCACCCCGGGATCGTTTTTCCTCAATATAGAGAATAAGAAAGAAATTTGCAAAATTATTTTCATTTATAATTGTAAACTATTATATTCCTGATCCAACCACAGTAATTTTAATTTGATTGGATCAGTGTTACCATGGTAACCATTAAGATTTTCCCACCTAAGAAAATTGCTATAATTTTGGCAACACATTTCTAAAGGTATAACAGACAACTGGCAACACCTACGGAAGTGTCTCTTAGATGTAACATTGCTTATAGTATCCCCTTTTCAATCATAAATTTAAAAAATATATATCATCAAGGATAAGTGAGATAATGGCTGATTAATTTGACCAACACAAAGTGTTCAAAGTCATCCCATGTACGGTACCCTTCAATCACAAAGTCAATTCGGTGGCTTGGTCGTTAGAGCAAGATACTTTTAATCTTAAGACAATAGGGTGTTGATTTTTCAATTATTCATTGTCACGAATGAAATTCTCGAAGTTTTTGGTTTTGGCAGACATAATTTATATAAAAGAACCAAAAAGGTTACTTTTCAGTCAAAAACGCATATTACATTCATTACATATCATACGAAATGCAATAATAGTTTAAAGTGCATCAGATCAGTTTTAGCTATGGTTACAGGCAGGTAACCTGGTCAAGGAAAACTCGTGCTACACACATGACACAGGCACCAATGCAATGGTAAATATGGACTTTGTTTTTGCCCGCTACCAATACAACAATTGACATGACACACTTTAAACTATCACTTTGTGTAGACACTTTTGCAAGAGGAACAGTTTGAGACCAGTTTGAACAAAATCGGATACTTTTGAAATTTTGGACACCCATAGGGCCAGTTCCGCGACCTCTGATACGACCTTTCACATTTTGGCTATAACTCCAGAACCATATAACTCCATTCACACACAGGTAAAAGTATACTTTTTTCTGCTTCCTTGTGATGAGAGGAACATGTTGGTGTGGTTTTGAACGAGATTTGGCTAGCAACATGTTATGGATGTCATTTTGGCGGCCATCTTGGATTTCTCAAAATGCTCAATGGTGCGGATTTTGCATCATTCAGTTCTGGAATCTATGGGTCTCAAAGATTGAGAATCAGTCAAGAACAATATTGTGCAGACTCCATTTTGCACTTCTTCTTTTTTTCCCACAGACTATAAGTGTTAAAGTTAGTATTTTCAGGTCACGTTAAAAAACAAAATTTGGCAATATTATGACAAATCATTCGGAGTAATTTCAATAATTGTTTATAACTTAGTTCTCCTACAATTTTAACGATAAACTATCCTTTCTTTTTAATGATATTTTGATGGTTTCAGTCAACGTTCGCTTGGTAGGGGGTGACAATGCGAATGAAGGACGCGTAGAAGTATGCGATGCAAGCAACTGTGTTTGGGGGACTGTGTGTGATGATTTATGGGGCACAAATGACGCACAAGTTGTTTGCCGAATGCTGGGACTTCCGACTAGCTCTGCCGTAGCTTACAGCACTGCGCATTTTGGACAAGGGTCTGGCTCTATATGGCTCGATGATCTCGGATGTGTTGGAACAGAAACATCTTTGAGTCGTTGTTCTCATGACGGATGGGGTGACCACAATTGTGGTCATGGTGAAGATGCTGGAGTTCGTTGTGCAGGTGAGATATCATTTTATGTCTTCGTAGAGTAGCTAGCTGCTCTCATGATGGATGGGTGACAACAACGATGGTCATAATGAACATGCCGGTAAGGAAGTGAAGAAGAAAAGAAGAAGTAGAAGGAGAAGACGGGGGATGAGGAGAAGGAGGAGGAGGAGCAGCAGGAGCAGGAGGAGCAGGAACAGGAGGGGCAGGAGGAGGAGGAGGACGAGGAGGAGGACGAGGACGAAGAGGACGAAGAGGAGTCAATCCATTCTCCAATGTTTCTGCAGGTAATTTAGACACAAATTCTGTGCGTTTGGTTGGTGGTGAAAATGCACAAGAAGGACGAGTGGAGGTGTACTACAACAGCGCATGGGGAACTGTGTGCGATGATTTATGGGATGACGACGATGCCAGGGTTGTATGTCGACAATTAGGTCTACCAACTGATGTTGCGATTGCGCATGGGTCTGCACACTTTGGAGAAGGAAGCGGTGCTATATTGTTGGATAACGTTGAATGCTCAGGGTCTGAAGAATATTTGAGCCAATGCTCTCATGCTGGATGGGGAGTCGAGAACTGCGGTCATACTGAAGACGCTGGTGTAACCTGTGGTATGTCTTGATATCTACGTAATTGCTATTTGAACCATTTCTTGCTTTATCATGTTTATGACTGTATGTGTAACTCTAACGCAAAGCACCAATAACATGAGCGTTTTTATAAAATCAATTTGTTTTAGTGTCACGGAATTCTATTCGGTTGGTTGGAGGCAGCTCTGCACAAGAAGGACGAGTGGAGGTGTACTACAACAGCGCCTGGGGAACTGTGTGCGATGATTCATGGGATAACAACGATGCCAGGGTTGTATGTCGACAATTAGGACTGTCTGCTGATAATGCAAGAGCTCATGATTCTGCTCATTTCGGGCAAGGGTCTGGAGAAATATTCCTGGACGATGTCGAATGCTCGGGGTCAGAAGAATATTTTAGCCAATGCTCTCATGCTGGATGGGGAGTCGAGAACTGCGGACATACTGAAGACGCTGGTGTAACCTGTGGTATGTTATATTATTACACCTCGTAAACATTAGGTTGTGGGTGCGAGTCCTGGTTGTGGGACTGCCGGTCGGACCATGTTTCCTTGGGCCGGAGTTTCATGTGGTAAGTTATAGAGGGTTGTAGAAGATTTTTCTGTTATAAACTTAAAGCCTTTAGACCCATCACCTTTGTTTTTGGCAAAGATTTAGAAATAGAATAAAATACGACTTGCTCAAAACAATAATTAGGATTTAGTACACGATCTTATAATTTTTTTTTTTTTTGGTAAACACTCGATCTAGAGAGAATTGTCGTAAATATTCAAGCACTTTATAGAAAACCTTGGTGAATGTATAAAGACATATTGCAGTTATCGGCAACATTTCCTATACAATGCACACACAACGCTCGTAAGTGATGCATGACCCCAAGATATCTTCCCGTGTTTGGGTATAGGATGATAACTTACCAAGATCGCTGTATCAAAAGTAACCAGCCGATTTTTTCGTACATTTACCATTTTGTTCCTGATTTATTAAGCTTTCATGTGATATTTTTTGTGAACTTAAAACACCAAAGGATAAGCCTGACTAGGTACATTTTGTAACAAGACCCCGGATTTTCCACGCTATTTCAGGTGTAAATTTCTTGTGCCAAGGAGTTTCGACATACCCACTTTCATTAGCCCACCACGCTCGCATCCTTTAAGCTATCAACTTTGTTCACACATGCCAATCAAGATCATGAAATTCTCGTTCTCATGACACCATACTCATTAGCATACGATAATTCAAAGGACCTGATCGAGTTCATTGAAAAAACACGTAAGACACACCCCAAAAGCCTTGTTAACCAGGTTATACTGGGACAGCAGCCCGTAAATAGGCGTTGATTGGTCAGAATGACCGTGGCGGGTAGATACACTTTGGTTGTTTGTCAATTAAACCTGGTTAAAGATCTCCGACTTGGTTTAGCAATGCAAAGGTCGCGGTGTAGCGTGCAGTGGGCGATAACTAGCTGCAATATGATTCGATCTTGCGTATGGGATGACGACGATGCCAGGGTTGTATGTCGACAATTAGAACTGCCTACTGATGGTGCAACCGCTCAAGGATCGGCTCAATTTGGACAAGGGTCAGGAAATATACTTCTTGACGATGTAGCTTGTTCAGGATCTGAAGGATATTTGAGCCAATGCCCTCATGCTGGCTGGGGAGTCGAAAACTGTGGTCATAGTGAAGACGCTGGTGTTACCTGTGGTATGTTATGAACGACCTTTGATTGATATTTGAAATGTGTAATTAAACCTCTCCGTTTCTGATTAAAATTTGTTATCTGCACATGTTCAAGTAATATCAAATGTGTTTGTAAAACATTTACTTCAGGCGCAAATTCTGTTCGTTTAATTGGAGGAGGAAGTTCACAAGAAGGGCGAGTTGAGGTGTACTACAACGGCGAATGGGGAACTGTGTGCGATGATTCGTGGGATGATAACGATGCCAGGGTTGTATGTCGACAGCTGGGACTGCCAACTGATGGTGCGAGGGCCCATGGGTCTGCACACTTTGGAGAAGGCAGTGGAGCCATATTGCTGGATAATGTTGATTGCTCTGGATCTGAGGATTTCTTGAGCGAGTGTTCTCATAATGGCTGGGAATCTCACAATTGTGGACATTCTGAAGACGCCGGAGTTTCATGTGGTAAGTTAAGGGGTTCCTTCCTTATACCCTAAAGCTTTTGCAACCCCTTTTGACAATTCGAAACTCTATTCATCATCACCTAATTAGAGTATTCCTAATTGTGCATATAGCTGTAATATAATATAGTGAATACCCATCAACATTCTTATACTTGAAAGCTGCTTGGATTGTTAGATTTTCAACTCAAAAGGTTTTAGGAGCTTTCGATTTCACTAGATGGATCAAAGCCCAACATCAAGTTGTTGTGCAATATGTAATGATACATCAAAATAATTACCCATAGTACGTACTTTGGAATGTCGAGTAAGATCTTGAGTGATGCATAAATATGCATAATGCATGAGTGCGCACAGTAGTACATGTAGACATGTTATGAACTGTTTCAATAGACCAGATGGTCCTATACCGTTGATAGAATAATCCGCCGTGAAGTCGCACGGTTCTTAAACATTAATAGCACGGAAACACATGATGAAAACGTGTCAATGTACTAAATGTAGAGTATTTCTTATTGAACGGTCCTTAACTGGTTTTAAGGGACCTTGTGCCAATAGAATACATCGGGAACGATTTTCTAACAGAAGATTCTATTTTAAAATTATACCATTCGTTCGTCGACCGCATATACTTGTAGGAAAATACTAGTAGACCTATTAAAAGGTACAATGTCGTTTATATCAAGTAATGTGACGTGGTACCTTAAAAATCACCATCAAGGTTACATGTAAAATTTCACAAGGGTCATTTTTCTGTATTCTGTAGAAAATGCAGGAACTTCTGTTCGTTTGGTTGGTGGTGGGTCTACACAAGAAGGACGAGTGGAGGTGTACTACAATGGCGCATGGGGAACTGTGTGCGATGATTCGTGGGATGACGACGATGCAAGGGTTGTATGTCGACAACTTGGACTGCCAACTGATGGTGCGAGTGCTCATGGGTCTGCGCACTTTGGAGAAGGAAGTGGAGCCATTTTGCTGGATAATGTTGATTGCTCTGGGTCTGAGGATTCCTTGAGCGATTGTTCTCATAATGGCTGGGAATCTCACAATTGTGGACATTCTGAAGACGCCGGAGTTTCATGTGGTAAGGGAAGGAAAAAAGAGATAATTTTTTTTAATAACATGAAGCTTTAGTCGTCGAACGTTCAATTATGGTTACAAAATATACTTTAAAAATAGAAATCCAATTGAATTTTTATCATGTTTAACATAATTTTAACCTAATTGTCTGTTATTCAAATTTTAGGATAGGTTTTTACGACGGGTGTTCATCCTACTTGATTGTTAGCAACGGCTTCACCGTCGAACAAGTCTAGAACTGTTATTACAGTCACTAATTTGGCAAAAGGCATGAACAAGGAGTAATCCACTAGTAGGCTGGTTTCCTACTTTGCTGAATAATGGGTTTAGTGCGACCTATTAAGTTTTGCGGGTACTTGTAGGAAATTATACTTTTGTTGAGGTAAAATGTCAAAGTAATGTGACGTGGTACCTTAAAAATCGCCGTCAAGGTTACATGTGATATTTCACCCTGTTCATTCTTCTTTATTCTGTAGAAAATGCTGGTATTTCTGTTCGTTTGGTTGGTGGTGGGTCAACACAAGAAGGGCGAGTGGAGGTGTATTACAATGGCGCCTGGGGAACTGTGTGTGATGATTCATGGGATGACGACGATGCAAGGGTTGTATGTCGACAACTGGGACTGCCTAATGATGGTGCGAGTGCTCATGGATCTGCTCACTTTGGAGAAGGCAGTGGAGCCATATTGTTGGATAATGTTGAATGCTCTGGGTCTGAGGATTCCTTGAGTGAGTGTTCTCATAATGGCTGGGAATCTCACAACTGTGGACATTCTGAAGACGCCGGAGTATCATGTGGTAAGTTGTTGGGATAACATGAAGCTTTAGTAGTCGAATGTTCAATTAAGGTTTAACATAGGTTCAACCTAATAGTTGTTTGTTATTCAAATTGTATATAGGATAGGTTTTTACGACGGGTGTTCATCGTACTTGATTGTTTTCAACAGGTTCACCGTCGGACAAGTCTAGAACTATTATTAGAGCCACTAATGTGTCAAAAGGTTAGTGACAGCCTACATGTTTCATTATGTTAATATTGGTCCTGAAGAAGTCAGAGTTTTTTTATTATTATTCATGAAAAGCTCCCGACGAAAGCTTAATACAAACTTAAAGAATTATTGGTTATTTGTGACACATTTTGGTTTTAATTACTGTTGCTTAACCCATAATATAAAGGTCATCCCGTTTTACATTACAAGTAATAATTTCATTTGCGAGCTTGGGTTTGAACCAACATCATAAACATTTAATTACATGAACTATCTGTACGTCGACTGCGGGTACTTGTAGGAAATTATACCTTTATTGAGGTAAAATATCGTCTGTGTGAAAGTAATGTGACGTGGTACCTTAAAAGTTTGTTAAGGCGCAACTGTGTTACAAATACGACAGAGTTATCGGATTCCGACAACTATTTACGATAGAAAATGCATCAGTACCAGAAAATACGAAAATAGTTTGATCCATTTTTATTCTTCAATCAGTCCTATAAAGTAATATAATGATATTTATCAAACAAAAATTAATTAAGAATTATCTTGCATAAGAGAAAAACAATACGATATGTCTATCGGAATCCGATAGCTCTATCGGAAACGTTTCACAGTCGTGCCTAACATGGTTTCATATGATATTTCACCCTGTTCATTCGTCTGTATGCTGTAGAAAATGCAGGAACTTCTGTTCGTTTGGTTGGTGGTGGGTCTACAAAAGAAGGACGAGTGGAGGTGTACTACAATGACGCCTGGGGAACTGTGTGCGATGATTCGTGGGATGACGACGATGCAAGGGTTGTATGTCGACAGCTGGGATTTTCTACCGGTGGTGCAAAAGCTTATGGATCTGCACACTTTGGAGCAGGATCTGGAGACATCTATCTGGATGATGTTGCATGTTCTGGTACAGAGAATTTATTGAGTCAATGCTCACATAACGGGTGGGGAGTAGAAAACTGTGGTCATCATGAAGACGCCGGTGTTTTATGTGGTGAGTGATTAGATAAATAATTTTTAGGCCTTCTGTGAAATGGTTTCATCTCTTGGGACAAAAATATATGTACAAAAGAACTCAATTCGGTCCATCGGTGAATTATCTGGATCTGCATTCAGTGTTGGCCTATTCTGTTTCAAGTAAAACAAGGATAAAATTCCATTGGGTGCTTACAGTGTTTGGGAGGTCATCAACAGCTTATTCTGGCATAAAATACTTGTGTTTCAATTTTGTCTGAGTAAAGCTAGTTTCAGACTTGCCTGTCGTGTTGTCGTACGACAAGCGTTACGTCAACAATTTAAAATGCGCAAACTCGACCTTACCGCATCTCCTTGCCGTACGACACGCCGATATATCGATTACCCTGCCGTGATGGTCGCAACGACACGATATTTTGAGTTGGAATAAATTCAACTTTCCTTGCGACAGACCATTGCGGTAATATACAAATGTGCCGTGCTACAGTACTACAACTCAAAATTACAAGTGTTTGGTCGTGGGCCGCAACAATAGCTACTCTGAAACCACCTTTTAAACCAAATTCGTTTTGTCAATAGTAATGTAGTGGAAACTACATTTGAATTGCTGAGCCACTGATGTCTTTCTGCGCCTGTAATCAGTTGCGACTATGTAATGTTAAGTGACAAAATGGAATGATAGCTGATAATTAAATAGATGAATATTTCCTGTTGCTTTGATTGTTATCACAGCTGCAGCTATTCGCCTAGTTGCTGGTGCAAATCCACAGCAAGGACGCGTAGAGGTATACTACAACGGTGCCTGGGGCACGGTGTGTGATGACTCGTGGGATGACAACGATGCAACAGTTGTATGTCGACAATTAGGTCTGCTTACCGATGGTGCAATTGCTCGTGGGTCTGCACACTTTGGAGAAGGCAGTGGAACGATTGTTCTAGATGATGTCGGATGTTCTGGGTCTGAAGAATTCCTCAGCCAGTGTTCTCATAATGGATGGGGGTCACATAATTGTGGACATAGTGAAGACGCCGGGGTTGAATGTTGTAAGTTCTTTATCACATTGACCTACTAATGCTGTGATGATTGAAGAATAGCAATAATTATATAGTATAGTATAGTATATCTAGTTCTTTGAATTTCAAATGAATTACACATTCTTTTGAACAAATTAAACAATACAATGCAACGTTCTTTTTTATTCTAAGGCCAAGTAAAACAAATTTTACGTTAATATCGTGCACAATCAATTAAAAAGGTATATTTATTTCATTTTATTGATAAATAACTCAAAATAACCTCATTTAACACCATATATTACGTGATCGGTGTGTATAAAGATATTTTTTTAAGATAAAGGAAGAAATCTGTTTTTTTTAAAGTTGTAAGAGTTTGGCTCACAAGTGATCTCAAACCTCTGTTGGAATACTTCATTATAAATATATTGAAACCTGAATTGGATTTGCTTTCTGAAAGATAAGAACAAGTTAAATTATGGAAATATTACAAAATAAAAATAATTTTGACAAATCTTCAAAAAGCAAAAAGTGAAAGCGGACTAAAAACTCAAGTATGGTTTTCTTTGCCTATATTTCATCATTCTGTATATTTTCGAAAATTTTATTATAAGAAAAAAATCAACACCTGCTATTGTGTTCTTGATTTTTAGTGTCTACTTGCAGTCCGTCGTGCTCCAACGGAGGGACATGTACTGGACATAACATCTGCACGTGTCCTAATGGATATCAAGGTTCTTCGTGTCAACAAGGTATGAGGGTATGGTTTCAGAGTCTTGGTCGTAGTGCAATGCAATGTCTGTACGTTGACCTGGTTTTAACATCTGTCCACTCTAATGTTTTGTCGATAAGGGCTCTGTCACACATCACGAAACGTATGAACAACGAACTATTTTAACGTACACTGGTTTGGTCATTGAAATACATGTAATCGATTACCAAACCAGTGTACGTTATCAGTACGTTATTCGCACGGTACGGTGATGTGTGACATGGACTTAAGGTTGATTTAGGTTGAAATTGATTATAAAACGACAACCAAACATGACAGATTATCCAAATTGATCGACAACAACTCAGTTGAGACTTTCAAACCATTTGTTACTCCTATTAAATGTAATAGTATGTTAATAAAAATCACCTGCAAAAAAAGTTTTAACCGTAGTCCATCAAAAACATTATAAACATCCTTACAGACTTTTTATGCAACATAAAAACGCAAAAGACACGTTCATTTTATTTAATTTTACATCTTTTTAAATATATTTCTGATTCCTTCATTCTCCAGCTATATGTGATCCCGGTTGTTCCAGTGGAGGAACTTGCACGAGTCCAAATACTTGTTCATGTCCTGCTGGGTACAATGGGACCCGGTGTCAGTATGGTGAGCTAGTATCACTTTCGCAGTGTACAAATTAAATAGTTTATTATTTGATAATGTTTGCATCAGATCGTTAATTTAATCATTTTTTTAAATTCTTTCTTTAGAAAGTATGTCTTGACACTTGCACTAGGTTATCAATTTAGATAAATAAACGAAATTTAAAATTCTATCAGCTTTCCTTCAGCTATTTCCATACCAGTGTGTTCCGAAGAGCGATTAAATCGAGCCACATTGCATCTAAAATGACCCTTAAGGATCACAGTAAAGTGATCTGGAAATATCACTAAATTTTTTAATCCTGGCTTTCTGAGAGTGTAAAGATTTCATGCTTGACAATTTAAATGTTTTCAGCTATATGTCAACCAATTTGTTCTAATGGCGGTACCTGCACAAGACCTAACCAATGTTCATGTCCTACTGGGTATGACGGGGATACGTGTCAGAATGGTAAGATACTTTTTGCAATGTCCAAAATTAAGAACAAAAAAAAAACCCCTTTAACGCTGCGATTCAAACTTAGTTTCGATAATAAACATCATTTCAGCTAAAACAAGCACCTACACACCCCAATAATAAATCGCTTACAAGGTCCAAAGTATGAAGTTTTGCAGCTATAAAGTAGCTTCTGAAACTAAAGATCACGAGCTTAGCGAGCCAAATCTGATTTAAATTAAATGTCGCAATTAAAGTCGACTCAACTCAAACCAAACAACACACATCACTAATACATCGCTTTTTTAGCGATTTCAACTGAGAAAAGTTTCAAATGATTTTGTAAATTAGGATTACACCAATAATATAAGTAAATAAGTTTTGATAATAAAAAAATCGACTCAGCTCAAAACAGACATCAACTCATACTAATAATAAATCGCTCACAAGTTCAAAATATTAGGTTTTGTGGCTATAAAATGACTAGTTGCTTCAACCTTATGCTTTTATTTAAAGATCAATTATGAGCATGTATAGTGCGCCAAAAAGTTGAATAAAAAGGATTTTAGGGTGTTCATCTTTTATCGATCTTTTCAGCTATATGTCGTCCAACATGTTCTAATGGAGGTACCTGCACACGACCTAACCAATGTTCATGTCGCGCTGGGTATGACGGAGATACGTGTCAGAATGGTAAGATAGTTTTCATAATGTCCGAAATTCAAGCGCGATTTAAACTTGGTTTTGATAACAACATTCGTCGCAGCTCAAACAGGCAACAACACACCCACCTGTAATAAATCCCTTACAAGTTCAAAAGTATGAATAATTTTTCGGCAATAAAATGACTACTTTCTTCAACTTTATGTTTGTATTTGAAAATCACGAGCTTTGTGAGTATAAAAATGAAAAAAAAAAAAAAAGATTTCAGGGGTGTTCATCTTTTACAATCGTTTCAGCCATATGTCGTCCAGCATGTTTTAATTGAGGTACCTGCACAAGCAAGATACAAACTTGTCTCAATTCAAACAGATAACAACACACACCAATAATAAATCGCTTTACAAATTCCTGAGTATGAGGTTTTTCGGCTATAACAGAAATGGAAAGGAACGTCATGTTTTGTTTAAAGATCAGGAGCTTAGTGAGTTATAAATTTTTCAAAAAAAAAGAATTTAGGAATTGTTCATCTTTTACAATCGTTCCAGCTATATGTCTGCCAGAATGTTCAAATGGAGGTACCTGCACAAGACCTAACCAATGTTCATGTCCTGCTGGGTATGACGGAAATAGGTGTCAGAATGGTAAGATACTTTTCATAATGTCAGCCATATTAAGAACAAAAACCACACTTTTAACGCTGCGATTCAAACTTAGTTTCGATAATAAACATAATTTCAGCTCAAACAAGCACCTACACACCCAAATAATAAATCGCTTACAAGGTCCAAAGTAAGAAGTTTTGCAGCTATAAAGTAACTAGTAGCTTTAACTAAAGATCACGAGCTTAGTGAGCCAAAACGATTTAACTCTTTCACTCCGGCAAGCCGCTCACAGCGGCTCTCAAATGCGTGCATGATTGGCCGGAATTTCTTATTCGACGCACTTTTTTCATATTGCTCTAAAAATAAAACTACAAGCCCAAATTGGTTGAAAATTCACCAGCAAGCAGTTGAAACAAATGGCTATCTAAAATATTATCATTTTTATTAGCAACGAGAGTAACCCGGGCGCACTGCAATTATCAAATGCTATCCTAAAGTGAAGTGTCTGTGAGCCGCTCTGAGCGGCTTGCCGTCCAAGTAGGGCAGATTGTTAAAATTTTATTCCGGAGTGAAAGAGTTAAATTAAGTTTCACAATAAAAGTCGACTCAACTCAAACCAAACAACACACAGCACCAATACATCGCTTTTAGCGATTTCAACTGAGAAAAGTTTGAAATGATTTTGTAAAATAGGATTACACCAATAATATACGAAATGAAATCTGTGATTTCAACTAAGTTTTAATAACAACAATCGACTCAGCTCGACAACTCATACCAATAATAACCCGCTTACAAGTTCAATATGAGATTTTGTGGTTATAAAATGACTGGTTGCTTCAACCGTATGCTTTTATTTAAAGATCACGAGCATGTATAGTGCGCCAAAAAGTTGAAAAAAGGGGTGTCCATCTTGTATTGATCGTTTCAGCTATATGTCGTCCAGCGTGTTCTAATGGAGGTACCTGCACAAGACCTAACCAATGTTCATGTCCTGCTGGGTATGACGGAGATACGTGTCAGAATGGTAAGATACTTTTCATGATGTCCGAAATTAAAGCTGCGATTTAAACTAAGTTTTGATTACATAATTTGGCGGGTTTTTTTTAGTTAAAGATCACGAGCTATAGGCTGTCTACAAATTAATTTTAAAACAACACCAAAACAGAGTGTTCATCTTTTCCAATCGTTTCAGCTATTTGCCGGCCGGTATGTTCTAATAGCGGTACCTGCACAAGACCTAACCAATGTTCATGTCCTGCTGGATATGACGGAAATAGGTGTCAGAATGGTAAGATACATTTTCATGATGTCCGAAAATAAAGCTGCGATTTCAAGTTTGTTTTGATAATAAGAATTTTCTCAGCTCAAATAGGCAACAACTCAGACAAATAATCATGTTCTTACAACTTCAAAAGTATGAAGCTTCTGCTATAAAATGACTGATTGCTTTAACTGAATGTTTTAATTATTTAAAGATCACGTACTTAGTTAGTGTACAAGTTGAATGAAAAAAACCCCACTATTTGAGGGATTTTTATATTTTCCAATTATTTCAGTTATATGTCGACCAGAATGTTCTAATGGTGGTACCCGACTAGTTGCTTCGTTTTTAGGTTTTCTTTAAATATCACGAGCTTAGTGTGTCTGCAAATTAATAACAACCCCAGAATTTAGGCGTGTTCATTTTCCCAATTGTTTCAGCTATATGTCTGCCAGCATGTTCAAATGGAGGTACCTGCACAAGACCTAACCAATGTTTATGTCCTGCTGGGTATGACGGAGAAACGTGTCAGAATGGTAAGAAACTTTTCATAATGTCCAAAATGAATTAGCGGTTTAAATTTAGTTTGATAATAAAAGTCGACTCAGCCCAAACAGCTAACAACACAAATCACTACAAATCATTTTAAAACGCAAGTATGACTTTATTGGGAGAGGGGTATTAGGGGAAGTATAAAATGGGATCAAGAGCTTAGTGAGCCAACGTTGAAACACACACAC
>JXSR01S075477.1:93464-115623 GCA_000969725.1 Ophiothrix spiculata | reverse complement strand
AGGTCAAGTTGTAAAATAGGCTGAAAATGTCAATTTGGCCTAATTTGAGAAGTTGAAGTCTGATTGGAACCAAACTTGGTTTGTGGGTATAATATAAGAACCCTCATATGTTGATGAGGTCAAAGGTCACATCTGAAGGTCAAAGGTCATATGATGTCAAATTTCCCTAAACTTTCCATTTTTCTGATCGCGTCGGCCAGGGGGATCGTGTGGTTCCGAGAACCAGTATTTTTAATTTTTTTCTTGGTTTTGAGATATTGTCAAAAATTGGTCCCAAAATGTCAAAAATCCCTTTTTGACCTATTTTTGGGCAATATTTCAAAAACTAAAAACTAAAAAAATCAAAAATTTGAGAAATGCATTCCTAAATATTGCTTTCTAGATTCTAAAAAGTAAAATCATTCGAAATTTCACCAAAGCAAAATTTAGTTAGCTTTCCCGTAAAATTTTGGGCCAAAAAAACATAATTCATGGTCCAAAAATAACCTCGCCATCATATTCAGTATGTAAATCCGCTTCTAGAAATATATACTTTTTGGATTTAATTATCCCTTGCAGAGTTACAGAACAAAACCCATTTCTGAAAATGAAGGGTTGACAGGGCTCTTAAACCAAGATAGCATTACTTTCATTTTCTATTGAATTTGATTAGATTCATCAGAGAAAAACTGCTGAATAACTCTGTTTACATTTCACTGTCAATATAACATCTGTACATATTCCCCACATTCAAAAAGCAACCAGTATTGCAGCGAAAAGAAGATATCAGGACCTTCCCATCATGCCTTGCTTCCAATGGGATTTTTGTACAGGTTGTAATGAGAGGGTTTAGGGATGAAAAAGAGCACAATCATCAGACCTCATCCCAATTGTGCATTTCAGACATGTTTTATCCCTAAACCCTCTCATCACAATCCATACAAAATATCCTATTGGAAGCGATCCATGATGGGAAGGTCCCGATGTCTTCTTTTATTGCAGCGTGTCCGACCTATATACCTGGTTTCGTACATCACACACAAAAATAAGAAACAGAAAGTACCGTTTCCTTGTAACAAACTTGTATCTAATCAAATTCATGGGAAATCTGAACTAAAACAGGTAATGTAAAGCTTCCAGAAAATAGAAGAATGTTCAAAACAAAACATCACTTACAGCATGTTGGTTTAAAGTGATATGTAAAATGTGATTCTTTATAAAGACACATAAAATTGTCATTTAGGCCTAGAGCAGTGGTTTTCAACAAGGGGCGCACATGCCAAATTTTGCGCTTTGACAAGTACTGATTGGAACTTTGGCTCTCTCAAAAACAATGAAATACACCGAAAATGGGCGCATTTGGTGCCTACAGTATTCAAAGTTTTGTGGCACATTGTAAGAACTAGTAGTGAACCTCTGGCCTAGAGTTTGATTTTTATACCGTCAGAAAAATTCCTGCCCTATGGGGTGTTTAAATGATGTTTATCTCTACAGGAACTAAAAAAAAAAAAAAAGCAAAAAAAAAAAAGGGGGGGGGGGTACAAGCAAATGTGGAATTTTGGGTTTCTATAATATCTGCTTGGCAAGACAGCACAATCCCAGACTTAGGAAATATTAAAGGCAAACATGTTATTATAAATATCTCAACTGTTTGATCTGTTCTATTTCCTGTTTCTATCCTTCTATGTGTATCTCCTATCTTATATGGAACATATTCAAGCAATTAGGTTTTACATATTTTGAAACAAAAGTATCTACAATTTTATATAAAAGGCATAAAATTTGAGTTTCAGATGACAATGATTAAACATTTTTATTTAAGGGGTTTTCCTCAGAGATGCAGTTGCTTACGACGGCGGGAGAACGATTTTTTTCATAAAAAGTAAAAAATCAAAAAAATGTTTGCTTCCATTTTGCGTGTGCAAATTTAATGCACACTGAACGCATGCTTTACTAACGCGTTTGTTTAATCACGCGCCACATAGCCGCGTAATATATACGCAGGAAATTACGCAGACGCAGATGTGCCATCAAAGTAATCAAATTTTTTAAAATGCCAATTTTGGTCGTTTTTCTTGAAAACAAACCCGGTGACCATATTTTTTCATATCAGTATTTTTAAGTGCGCACAAAGTGCTTTAACATTATGTCAAAATTAAAAAAATAAATGGAGCATTTACAATTTTACAAGCACATAATGATCGACGTTCCGGGGGCTTTCCCTATACTTTGTATGGTAAATCGGGTTATTTGGGGGAAAAACATGTACTTTGTAAAAGTCCTGTATCTCAAAAATGAACACGGTGACCTATATATTTTTTTATTTTAGATTCGTTATCAGCACAAATAAATCTACCAAATACTAAATTTATAAGAAAATAAATGGAGGATTTGCATCTCGTGAGAAAACCCCTTAAGATTTGTCATAATTATATTTAGCTAAAAACAGTTAGATAAACATTGCCAAATGCAAGTTCAACCATCTTCTAGCTGGGTTGGTTAAGGGGGGATTTTCCCTATTGCAAAAAAAAAACCCAACATCAATAGCGCAGACCCCAGGGATTTGTTTTAATCTCTTTTGACTCCATTGTGGTCATTTTGATGAAACAACAAGGTGGATATCACCTTACTGGACTGTGTTTCAAGAAGATAAGTAACTTTAATTTTTGCTCTCCAGGATTATTTGTATGTTTTGCATTTAGTTTCATGTAGATTATTTGCTGTGTTTTCTTGTTTTGCTTGTTTTTGTTTGCCTGAGGAAAAGGGGTATATCCCCTTGAAACGTCGTGCCGTTTTATATGTATATCTGAATTTTCGATGAGTCATTTTGTATCTGTTTTTACATGTTGTATTTGCTTTAGGCCTATATACACACTTACTATGATTTAGGCCTATATGCGTATTGTTCTATATTTTCAACATATCAAGTTGGCTTACTTTGTATTTGCCTCTAATTTATTACTATGATCTAGGTAACCTCCCGTATCATATTTGATCCTTGACGTGTTTTGTGCTTTGTCCGTTGGATCTACCTCTCCCAATTTTTTTTTAGAGTAGGTCCTCAAAGTTTAGGGTGTTGGAGATGCCCTGGAAAATTTTGAAAAATGTATGCAAGCTATGAGGCTGAAACTTGCAGGGCATGTTAGAATTACCATTAAATTTCTTTATTAGCAAAACGCCTGATGAAAATCTATTTTTTTTAGAACTTTTATTACAAAAAGTTTAATTTGGGGAACAATTTTTGCCAAAATCCTGATTTTCAGATCCAGGCAACTTTATGACATCATAATCACGTAACACCTTGGCTGATTTTTGTGATTAAGGGGGGGGGGGATGTTACAAAAAATAGCCTGGCTATTGGTTAAATATGATAGAGCTACTGCTGCTAATTAATGATGAAATATCAAAATAAAAATGGAGGGAATCTCAGGTTGTTTTCTAAACTGTATCAATAAAATGTATGATACCAGTACATGTATATCGTAATAGTTATTGTTGTAGACACTAGATACAGAATGATTAATGATTTCAAGCTCAGTTTGTGATGTGTAGCAGCAATGCATTATGTGTCATCCATTGATTAAAAAAATGATGTCTGGAAATTGGTGAAAATGTTCAATTTCATACATATAATTTCAAAGGCTATTGGGCACACATTGTTTAATACAGAGTGGCATATGCCCCGGACATATGCCAACCTCATAAGATGAATGGCTGATAGCAGTTAGGCGCTAGCATTTCCTCTTTTTTCAGCTTAAACTAAATTTTCATTTCACCAAAACATACTGGGAGTCCCTTTATTCCAAAGGTGAGTCATTAAAGAGGCAGTATATGTCCTGTCGCAGAGTGCCCTGTATAATGTACAAAAACTGTTCGGTAAACTTTATATTTATTTATTTTGTCAAATAAAAAGATGTGCTAATAAAGTTACAGATGTTCTGACAGCTACACAAATGACATTAAAAAACCTAGAAAATCGTAGAAGTCCTTGATCCATCAGAATGTTTAGAATGTTACAAAAATGATTGACTTTTTGGCGCACTTCATCTCCAACATTTTATGGCCTTCACAAGATGTAGGCCTATAATTCCCACCTGTATGACATTAATATTTTTTTTTCTTTTTTGCCATGCATTCATTAATACAGCTCTGGCAAAGTTAACCCGTGGCATTGAGAAACTATCCGGAATGATTAATGATGCTAACCCAATTCTGAGTAGCAAAACAAAGATAGCTGATGTACATATGGCACCCATATATTATAGAAAATGCATAGGCCTTGTCAACAGTTAGGAATTTTATCTTGATTTAGATAGCCAAACTTGGCCTGTTTTTGTGTAATATGAAGGAGATTTGGTGAGAGATAGCAGATTTTTGTCACACTTTGTTGTTTTGTGGCCATTATTTCTATGCTTTGTCATACTTAGGGACAGTTCACAAACACTTGTTAGGGGGTCCTGATGCAAAAAGGGGGCCCTTAAAATGTTTCACCCTCGTAAAGGGAACCTTGAAAAAAATTACCACAAATTGTCCAATAAAAATTGAGTTTACATGCTTTTCTAGTGGGTTGACCACTAAATTTTGTTACAAAAAAGGGGGCCCTTACATTTTTTGAAGTCGAAAAGGGGGGGCCCAAAAAAAAAATTCCGCGATAATTTCATTTGCATCAGGCCCCCCCTAACAAGTGTGTGTGAACGGTCCCTTATAAAACTTTGCCGTCATTCTGTTTTAGTTCTTTGACCTTCAACTATTTTTAAAGTTACAGATAACCTTAAAGGTATAGGTTCTGATCATATTCTCATCCCCCAGGGGTCAACCGAAAGTAGTATATTTTTTGATACCAAATGAAAGCCCATATTTTGCTGATTATGAATCCAAAATTTCACCTCAAAATTCTTTATAGTTTCGGAGATACAGCACAAAATGTAAAATTAATTGGTATACCTATTTTCCATTTCTTTTGTATTTACATAACAGCCTCATCCCCAGGGTTGCATACTTTCTTTTGCCTGTCAATACATTTCAGAGGTCAAGGTCAACCACTTAAAAAGTAAATTATGCACATCCTAAAATAGGAACCTACACCTTTAACATTCTTCATTCATGTTCATTGACAAAGAAAATTACTATATTAACAAAAATGAGGACAAGTAACAAAAATGAGGACAAGTATCGCATTAAAGTAGTTGAGCTTTACAATTTGTGAGCTTTGAGCGCGTTAATTGGTTTTCGGCACTTTACAAATAAAGCTATCGGTAATAGTCATTAATAACAAGCAGTAAAACTTGTAAAATAACCAGTGAAGCAATTCAACAAAATGAAATAAATCAACATTGAAACACTGTAATCACCAAACTAATAGTATTACATTGTTACGAAAAGTACATCTGAACTGAATCGGTCCCAGCTGAAGTTACCCATGTGTGTTACCGCTCGTGCCTCGGAATATACATGAGACATACCAAGAAAAAATAGATATTAAATATAATAAAATACTCGATATTGGTTTAGAAACAGGTGTCGTATAGAAATTGATGTAATATTTCTTTGGTTTGTTGGTACAAAAGAAAATTTAATAAATACATATTATGAAGTCTGGGGTGATTTTGAAGGAAAATAATTTCCTTATGTTGAAATGTCACCGTACTGTTTGATATCGAAGAAGTCTGTAATCAGGGTTGGGACGGGTTTTGAATAGCTGCCGGATGCAGAAATGGACAGTTCTTGTATCAATTGAATATCAGTCCAAGAAAGCCATAACTCCAATAGCTTCCTTCTGAACTTTATACAAGTTACTTAATGTAACTGGTGTATTCAATTTATGGATGGACTTAAAGTTAAAGGTACATGAAATTTGGTTTTCACTTTCATATGAAAGATCACAAATAAAGATGGGGAAGTTTCAAGTTTCATTTGAATTGGTCCATCCATTTTAATTTGATGATTCGTTGACCATATATATCTTCCAGTTGTGACTTTTTTGTACTTAGACTATTTTCGCAATTTTCTACCATAGTATTTTGTAGGATTTAGCAGGGTTAGTGTTATATCAATAAATAGTTAATCAACATTTAAAAAGTGCAAATAACGGAGCAGCTATTTCCAGTTATTTGTATGAACAATTCCAGCCACCAGTCTGGAGTTCTGTGAACAATACCAGCCTTTGGCTAAAATGTACTATAGATGCAATTCTCTTGTTGAACATTAAAGTGTTGTTATGCTTTCAATGTTCTACATGTTAAGATTGAATAGCAGGAGTTACAGACTATTTTGTCAAAAAGATGGATTACATTGTTAAGATTTAGGGCAAAGTGGTATTATAATGTAACCCCATCTGCCATTACAACATGTTTACCAAGACATGAATAAAAGAGGAAATCATGTTTAAAGGTCTATTCTTGGTATTAGAATGGTATCGTTTCTCTGTCGATACAATAGAATGCATACTGCATTAATGAATTTAAGAGTAGTTGAAACCTTAGCACATGATTTCAAATAATTTGAGAAAAGTGATGAATAGAACAACCCCTCACGGCTGGGTTGCTATGGTCATATTTAGTAATTTTGCCTTAAAGGGACTAGCCTAGATTCCACTAAGAATGAAACACTTATAAAAAGTCTAAATAAAGCTTTAAAATGTAGTGAAATCCAAAAATGTAAAAAAATCTACACAGAAATGGCTTAAATTGAAAGATAATTAATTTGTAATAATCATTCTCTGATGGTGGTGTGACTATCCAGTGTCTCTAAATCCTAAATTTGTTCCTCAGATGGATTTACGAGATAAAAGATCAAACAAAGCTCCTATAGATAATTTAATATGTGTTGAAAGAGGAATAATTTCATCTACAATAATTTGTTTCCCCATCACAGGTTTAGAAACAAGGTGTTTATAAGATTTGAAACTAGAAACACTGTTTCTTACATTTTTTTTGTCTCCGTAGGCAAAAGTTGGTTAAGAATTACTATTTTCTATAATATTCCACAAAATCTTGGAAAAACTACTGGTAGGATATATTACTATAAACATGTTCTGTCAATTCATGTAACAAAATATATAGGTGAAAAATTAGCAGGAAGAATCTAGGCCAGTCCCTTTATTTTTGAAGCTTTATATAACAAAGTATTTGTTAAAGGGGCATTGGACAAGTTCAGCCTCATCCCCAAACTTTTCCCCAAACATTTTGAGATTTTTGCACCATTGGAAGTGTAAGTGGTAATAATGACAGCATGCAAAGTTTCATTGTCCCTATAATATATCAAAATATTTAGATATTCTCTTATTTTTAATTATCGTTGTCGACAACGATAAATACTGCCCTCTATAGTTGAATTTCTAGAATTGGTCCTTTCAGGAGATTTGGTGAAAATTCCAAATTTCTTTTGAATTTTCTGCAATCTATGATGTGAAAGGAATGTTTTACAATCAAATCGTTTGGCTCTTTCTCACTGTATAGCATCAATAAATCGTTTAAAAATTAGCCTCATACCCAAAATCAACAAATAAAATAAAATTTTAATTTTTGACTTTTTAGAAGGTTTTGATCAAAAATTTCGCGATATCTGGTATTGACTGTTATTTTCTAACATAGGATGTGTAAATCATCTTCAAACAAAATTTCAAAATTTTGTCCAATGCCCCTTTAAGTTATTATACTGAAAATCTTATCTAATGAATGCCCCACCCCTTTTTGCCGCAATTTTGTATCGTCTTTGGTTGCATTATTCCTTGTATCCTTGTGTACTGTAAAGCACTTTAATTTCGCGGGTACTTTATTTCGCAAATTTCAAATGAGCAGCAACTTAGCTGGGATTTAATTTCACTAATCTGGAACAATGACCATTAGTTGCAATGCAAAATATAATTTTCACAAGGGATTTAATTTTGCGAATTTTCGGTCTAGCGAAATTAAGTGGTTTTACAGTTAGTGTTTTAATACAGTGTTGTAAAATTGAACTTTAATTAGATTATGTCCTTGACTCCATTTTACGATTTGTTTTAATTCTGCAAAACAAGTCTATATTGACACAGATTTCTAATAGTTTCAGACAGTCTTAACAATGTGAGTAAATGTTAATATGAAACTCCGTCTATGACATTGAAAATGAAAAAAAAAAGCCTCTTTCCATAAGGCCGGCGCACTTGATTTTTAGTTTCCTGTTATCGCCCGCCCCAAATATCCAAAATTCCCAAGTAAATCATTATTTTAGATGGTTTCATTATTTTTTAATATTTTAAAAGACAAAAGGCAAAGTATTTATGGCTCAAAATAACAGGCATCTCCCAAATGTTGATATAAAACAGTTTCCATGGGGTGGGTGCATGGCACATGAATAATAATGAAAATATTGGCATTGCATAGTCAACATAGCTGATGCTGACTTGATTCATGGCAAATAATTTTTGACATTTTTATCGCCCAAAATTGAAAGTTGAAAATGGAAAAAAATGCAGTGTATATTGTTTCTGTGCATAGACAAACAAACAAACAAAAAATACTGGCATGTGATTTACTGTACTGTATGGATACTATGCCAATTGAATTATCTCACACATTTGGATTATAAAAATAATGAATAATGAAAAGTGACCGTCCCTCTATTTTAAAAGCTGCAACAGGAAACTAAAAATCGAGTGCGAAGGGCCTGACATTGAAAATTAAAAAAAGCCTCTTTCCATAATCCTCAGTGTGTATTTGAAAGTAAAGATCTTATCTAAAGCTACTTCCTATGTTCTCAAAGCACATTTCAATTCCATGTGATAACACAATATAATCCAATAGTACAGTAACACCAACCAGTACTATTTTTTCTATCATACTAGATTTGCCTTCTTTTAATTACATCAGGCTAATTACACCATAGTGCAATGCCACTGGTCCTTTGTTTCCATATATAATAATCTGACTTTACTATAGAAATAATTAATTAAAGGGGCTGGCTATTAATTTTTTTTTTCCGGATTATATTTTTTAACACCTTGTTTAGTTGTAATACATTTTTTTTAAGCGTCAACCCAGATTTTTGACTGTTTACCATAAACGTTCTGTAAACTTTCAAAAAGAAAATTTCCTGCCAAAATTGGAAAATTTCTTTCTTAATGGAATTTTTCAATAACATTAACTTTTAAAATGCTTTGCTGAAATTAATTTTGAAAAACCATTTTGAATTTAGTCACAATTTTAGCGAAGAAACCATAAATTGAACAGCACCATCAAAATGCTGATTTATGCTAATTATCTTCAAAACAAAAAAGTTTTTTTTACCATAGTATATGTAACCAACGCTACAAATTATGGCTAAACCCTTTAACTATATAGAAAATAAAACAGAGGAAGTGTGGCCCAGTTATTGAAGCACAACCAGAGATGAATTAGAAAGCATCAGAACTTGTATGGTGTTAATTAGTCCAGCAAATCTGTTATTGACAGACTCAATTGGGGCTCTATTGACTTGATAATCTCTGTGTGACCATGTACATGCTTGCTATAATGATTTCATTGGTCAAGTTCATTGAGAATGCTAATGACATGGAAATTAAATATGTTGGGAGAGACACATGTGTTGACCTTGGTGAATTCATATTTTTGATTAAGAATTTAGAGGTCAAGCTCATTACTTTTGGTTAAAACTTTAGATGTTGATATCCTGAAAATGATATCATTATGCTACTAAAATAATATCATTATGCTACTAAAATAATTGCCTAAGTTCTCATTAAATCTACCGTATTCATTGAACGCATAAAATAGGCAAACTCTGTCGAAAATGACTAAGTTTATTGATACAATTTTCAAATAATTCTTTAACTGGGAAACTGAAAAAAAAATATTGGGTGTTTCGTGTTTGAGTGATAGCGATGAGATAGAGTTGAAAAAAAAAGGCGACCTTGAGAATTGAAAACAGGCCAGCTCATGAGGAGAGGGCAGCTTTGTAAAAGTTGGGGCTTTGGAGCCTTACAGACACATCACCTCTCAAAGTGAAATTGAACCATGGAATTAAGCATTTGGAACGGATTATTATAGAAATAATCCAATTATTATCCTGTAACTTAGATTGCTCTGTTGCTTATTATTTTAGCATCAGTTGTAAGGTGTAAAGAGTTTGTACACAGTATAGAGGTGACTGTTAAAATCCATAAAGTAATCACTTAATTCTATTAATTAATCCAGGATTTAAAACAAAGTAGGTTGCTGTGACTCAGCATATGTACAATCAACAGATGTGTCAGAAGGTTAGCCAAAATTTGTTAAATTTCCAACTGATGGCCTAAAGTGCTGTTAAGGATGTTCCACTGCACTGATAAATCATTTTGGGGGTTTTCGAGTGCCGAAAACCCCCCAACATTGTGAATTCTTTGAAAAATACTGGTACGCTTATTTTTCAAGGAAAAACCTTAAATATGGGTACGTTTTTCAGTCAAATCACCCTTAAAGATAAGTAGGGGTTTTAAGGCTCCAGCGGCACACCCATGTCCAACTCAAATCTGGGTGGTACCCCCCCCCCATAAAAATGCTTGGTATTGCTGAAATTAGATAGGGTCCAAGATTCAAATCCCACAGTTGAATGTGTGAAAATAGTGTTTTGCTAACCCTAACATTTTTGATCACTTCTTCGTTTAAAAACTATCTCCTCGGAAATTTGCAAGTCAAAAATCACGGGTTTCCCCCTGGATTCGAACCCGGGACCCCCCACTTCCCGGTCCAATTATCACTATGTCAAGCCACTGAGCAGGCGCTGCCATGGCAGCGATTTTGTGATCATAGCTAACTCGGGTCTATGAAGTATTTGGACTTAAGGTGGTATTAAAGGCAAAATGAAGTTGCTCTGACTGAGATAAAAATAGGCTTGTTGCAGAGAGCTAAGCAAAAAAATCATAATTCCAAAATTTGAGCCAAATCGGACAAACGGTTTTTGAGATATTGTTGTTTAAAGTTTCTTTGTATTCTATTGTTTTTGCCAATATATTGATGAAGTTAATGAGGAAAACTGGCAAAATGTGCTCATTAATATTAATTTTTGCCAATATTTTTCATATATTTTATGAATTAACCTTCATACTACTTTTACCTTTAATAATTTTAACTTGAAACTTTGCCAATGTGTTTCTATGACCTAAAACTTTAATGTATGATTTACCCGCCCATCTAATTTGCATATTTGCATAATTAATTAGCTTTTTGTATAATGCTCATTAACTATGCCAAATATGCAAATTAAATGGGGGGTAAATCATATGTTAATGTTTTAGGCCAAAGAAACACATTGGCAAAGTTTCAAGTTAAAATTATGTAAAATAAAAATAGTATGAAGGTTTATTCATAAGATATTGGTAAAATATTGGCAAATATGAATATTAATGAGCACATATAGCCAATGTTACTTATTAACGTTATCAATATATTGGCAAAAATGATAGAAAACAAAGAAATTAAAATCGAGCATATCTTGGCAACCGTATGTCCGATTTCCTTCAAACAAACACCATTTTGATCAGTGTTTCAAGCTTTACTTGTTCAATGTAATCAAGTGCCTCTAAATGCAGTTTCTAATTTCCAGAAACATCCTTTCGATCCACCTTAAGCGAATTTCTTAACTTTGTGGAATGGGATATTGTGAGATTCAGTGGGGTTAGGGTTAGTGTAGTAATATCCGAGGAGATTTTTGACTTTTAGTTAGTGGGTTAGGTTTAATTTTGTTTTCAAGATTACTTTTAAGAGTCACTAAAATGAATCTTCTTTTGATATAATGTAGCTTAATCCTCATCTCTTTTAACTTTCAGTCACATTTGATATCCACTTCATGAGACGTCAAGACACGTTAATTGTATCGTATTAAAAGTTTGAGTTTCTCCGCTCCATATCATTTTACTAACAGCACACAATGTCTATGCATGCAATGAAAATGATGGGGAGTATCTCCAAATTGATTTGTTTTTTATATGTCTTGATAGATGAACTCATTTCACCTTTTTAGTAACCTATTTGTAACCGATTTGGCTTGTGTTGATAGTGTCATGTTCTATAGCCCTTAACTACAATCAGATAATTTCCGTTTTAACTCTTTATCCTTTTCTTTGAATTGCAAATCAACACACGACTCAACAGCGCTCTTTAGAGCATTATACTTGCATCTTGTAGGGTTATATAAAGGAAAAACAAGATTGGTAAAACAAGCCGGGTGTGCAGGAGGTAGCTAGACTTCAAAATCTGGGCCATCGACCATCCGTGCATTGGCTTTACAAGGAATTGGAATCTCAGACATTAACATTATTTGAACATACAAAAGTGGCAAGGAGCCAAACTGTCGCAAAAGTGGACTATAGAGGGCAGTGTGATATCAAATTGGGTGGAGGAAAGTGCTGGTGTAATGTGGTTAATACCTGGATGGTCTGTGAACCTTAGCAAGAGGGTTTTATTTGAAGATTGGAATATCTCTGAACAGCATGATGATGTTGTGGTTTTTCTTGGATTATTGTCAGAAATTTTGTTTCAAGAGGTCTTGTGATTTTGAATATGTCTTGGATTAGTATTTTTCCTGATTTTGATGATGTTGATGCAAGGTTAGTGACTTTTATTTCTTATAGTTTTATAGAAACTTTGAAGTGTCTGTGATTTATTGATTATGTTAATGTAAATATATTTATCCATTTTGATGGTGATTGCTTTTTTATGAAGATGTAAGTGGACGTGATGATGATGATGATGATCAATGATGATGATGAAGGGGAAGCCAGTCCAAACTTGCTTCCACAGGTTTTCCTTTGGGCGCTCCGGTTTTCCTCCTGCATCTAAAATTGGCAAATGAATCTGACCATCTGACAGAGGACTCTCATGGAAAGCAGTGCTAGACTCTTATGAGGCTATCCTCTATAAATATGTCATATTGATGATGATGATGACGATGATGATGATGATGATGATGATGACGATGAAGACGACGACGACGACGATGGTTTGATGATTTGATGATGGTGAGGATGATGATGATGATGATGATGGAGATGTTGATTTTGATAATGGTATGGTGATGACGATGAAAATATCGACA
The DNA here is from genome assembly GCA_000969725.1 of Ophiothrix spiculata. Lineage (NCBI taxonomy): Eukaryota > Metazoa > Echinodermata > Ophiuroidea > Amphilepidida > Ophiotrichidae > Ophiothrix > Ophiothrix spiculata. The sequence goes on along the minus strand of JXSR01S075477.1, from coordinate 102,594 downwards.
GTGGTGATGCTTTTGAACACGTATACTAAAATTGAACAATTTGAGATGAAGTCTTTCTTTTTCTGTATACACAACGTAATTAAAAATTCTGAATTGTTCATCCACACAATAGACTAATGATAATTTTCATTAGAGCTCATAAATTCCACAAGAAATCTATGAAGCTATGCACATTTAAAACTGGGCTTAATTATAAGTATTTGTTGGAAAATTAAATGTCTATAGAAATATCTGAATTGCCATTGAATCATAACTCATTAACTCATTTGTATAATGAGACATATATAATTAAAAAGTCTATTAAAACAAACAGGTGATCGAATGGAAGGTCGGAGTTTGAAGTTGGGACAATGGCCCAATATATTGAGGTCAGTCAGCTTAGAATTCACTTGGGAAACAGGAGGTCGCTGGTTCGAATCCTGGTGAAAACACACGTTTTTCATCACTCTTCCCTTTTCGAGAATATAGGCTAGAAACTAGAATGATCAGTTAGGGTTGATTAAAAATCACATAATGCTAACAGAACTAAATCTAACTTTAGAAAATCACAAACATACGTTAAGTCCAGATACATCATAGGTGGGGGTTATATCAAATCGATGCCCGGCGGTGGCTTGCTACGGGTATCACTCGCTTGGGAAACAGGAGGTCCTGGTTCAAATCCTGGTGAAAACAAGCATTTTTCATCATGTGGTCAAAAGAGGTAAAAGGGGGCATTTTCTTAATATAGGAATTTCTAAGGAGTCAGGTTTATTTTCACATTATTTTTTGCCACTGGCTCAATAACTCAAAATATGTCCTTTGATGAAAAGATAAGCTCGTTAGTAATCAGAAAATCTATAATAGTAATATAATACACAAAATCAAATTCAATTCCATTGTTCCCATATTTTAGTATGAAATAAAAATGTGAAAGAATCAGTATGAAATGAAAAATTGAAAGAATCAAAATTTTAACTAAATCAATTTAGTGATAAATGTACTATTGGAGGTAATAATCATGAGGATAATGTAAAAAATATATATGACTAAGAAAGATGTCAATAAAATAAATTATCATAAAATAGTATTTAATCCATTCCAATTTAAATTGCTCTCATGTTATCAGGAAAAATAAATGTTACATAAAGGACAGACGCAGACAGAGTTACTATAATCTCTATCTACTATTGCGTCACATTTTAACTCACAATCTTATTTACGAACAGGTCACTTAAGGTGACTCTACACAGAGACACCAACCTTACATCACTTGCCGGCTTTCTCACTTAAAACGGCAGCTAGCTAGCTCCGTCAGCTGTCTATGTCACCTCATTTGCATATATATGAGACTGGAGGATGAACAAATGTCAAGTTCGCCTCGCCTCGCTCGCTTGGCGATCGCTGTCTAGTCAGCTGATTGGGAGGATACGCTGCTACGAGTAAATACCTGCATAAATAATCCGAAATGTGATTAAGGCATGGTGTAGAGAAATAGCGGGGTCTCTGTCGTTTCTTACTGTGTGTGTAATTGTAGACGTGATTGCCTTATTTTTTATACCCGGTACTTGATATTTTCTTAACAGGTGGATTGCATAGGGAAATTGAGTTAAATTGGTGTTGAAAAAAGATGGCACCTTTTTTATTTTAATTTTTTTTAAATGTTGATTTTAAAAAAACCTTTTTTTAAGGTTTTTTTTTTTTTTTTTTTTTTTTTGTAATTTAGAAAATTGAAATATTATGAATATATTGCTATAAATAGACTTGAATGTTTAAAGAGTGATGGATAGTATTTTCATAACATACTTGAAAAATTTGAAAATCCCATGAGGTGATACAGGAAATATTGCCTGAAATATGAACTTAATGTAAGAAAAAGAATGCTTTTATTTGTAATGTTTAGAAAAATTAAGTGTAATTTAAATATGATATCTAAAAAAATACCTCGTTAAGGGTTAATAACCCTAAATTAAAACATTTTATAATGCTATTGATCTCAAGTTTTGCAAGAAAATTTAAAAAATCAATTTTGTCACTTATAAAGAACCAGTAGTTCATTAATGGAATTACAATCTTGGGTTGGGACCCGAGCTGGGGCAGGGCACGTAAGCTTAAATGATTGTCATTTGTGATCAGAAAAAGCACAAGAAAAGTTATAGTTTCCATGCAGGTATCATGACATGCATACTGCAGAAAAAATGTCAAAACCATCCAAAAAGATGAGCAAAAAGAATGTTATTTTTGCACAAGTGTCTTCTATAATAGGGTAGCTGTTTAGTGTACTCACTCCTTGCATTTTGTTTTAGTGGTAAGGCTGGGTTAAGAATTTTCAAATCAAAAAAAGTTCATAATTTATGAATTTGTATATACATCGTGTGGTTATGGTCACAGTATGTTATTGGTTAAAAAATGAAGTGTAAGTGGTTTAAAAGTTAATTGTGAATTACCAATCTTTATTTTATTTTATTTTTCTCATTGGAATAAGTTTGATCACTTATTTGGAAGTTTGAAGGTGTTTCCACGATAACAGTTCCTAATTTTGCAATTTAAGATACGACTCATACTTATAATAAAGGCATGATATTGAAAGTCCTGCTGTAAAGAACATACGGGTTAGTATATAAGTAACCCCTTCCCCTCCTATTTATGATAGAAAACTGGATGATAGATAATCAGTTTATCTTGAATCTAATATTGAATTTTGATTTAATAAAATATGATGAAATGAAATCCAATTTTAATACCGGCTAAAGTGATAAAGTATTACATCATTATGTCACGAAATAGACAGATTTCTTGAGTAACCTGTCATTATTTATTCTTTATAATAGTATATAAAATATGGATGACATCGTCTGAAATGATAAAAAAATCAAGAGATTGTTTATTGTGTGTGGTTATTTTTAAGGTAACACATTAAAACCTTACACCATCAAGCCTAGAAGATTGATGACATGCTCCTTTTTGCTGATGGGAACAGTGGAAAAGTGCAAGATGCACTGGGCTTCTAGAATTTCTAAAAAAATTGTTTATTGATAAGCTCTGTACTACAAAGAAAAAAATCCTATATGCCATACATGCTCTCAGCCAAAAGGGGTGGTATGAGTTTTAGTTACGTTTTTCATAGCAGGCCTCTATACTTATTTAATTACTATCTACTAGTGACAAGTTGGTTAGCCATCTCTACTTGCTTCATGAGATGACAGACCACCATATTACCTCAAGATGCTTGTTAAGCTTAACTTAAACCATCTTCATCTTCTGGAGTGCATTTCTCAGCAAAAGAGTGTTTCTGCACTATAGATACACTACTGAAAGTACCGTATATCTGGGAACTTTTGCGCAACCGATTATATTAATACGTTGTGTGCATGTCAACTGCGCACAACCAAAAATAGTGGGGGCAGTTGCCCAATTTCTTTTTCTTTTCTTTTTTTTTCTTTGGGGGGGGAGTTTTGCTAAGGTACAATTTTTCACTATTTTACTTTTTTGAATCCAGAAACAAGTAAACTAGGATAAGGTTTCTTGTCATGATTTTTGAAATATTGCTAAAAATAGAAAAATATCAAAAGGGATGATTTTTGGTTAAAGAAATTGTTAAATTTTGGCACCTTCTGTTTACATGTTTGCAATACTGATGTTATATTACTATTATTAGATTTTCTTATATTTTATTTAATTTTGTTTACAAAAATGAACAATTATATATGCTATAACAAGCAAGACTGGTTGGATAATGCGATGAACTTTCAATTCTAACCTTTGTTTATTTGTTTTCTTTTTTTTCATATTCGTTATCAACTCACTCCTACACACTCATCATGGCTTGTTGGTTTGATTAGGTAAGTCAAGTGTATGATTACTCCACATAATTGTGTGTGTATGTTTGTACCTCAAAATGACAGGGGCAGGGGATACTTATATTCAGAGTTGGATATCATGTTCCTATCCATCTCCATCGCTATTGGACGCATACTGTATTTAGCGATTGTTTACATTAGAAACACGTCCATCAGAATGATTTCAATAGTACATTCTGATTGATTTTATCCTCATGGATATGTTTTGCAAAAAAAATCGCCCGACAGACTGACCCTACTTGAAAGGTCCGCCCGCCAGTTAAACAGGTTATTTTCCCGTCGCCTATATAAGAGATTAATTTTTAATAAAATTTCAACAATCCTAGATCATTGTCAAATCCTTGCTTGGGTAGCTTTTTAAGTCAACTCAAAAGCCTGGTTAGGTTTTTTCCCAGGAAGGGGCTGCTTAAGTTTGGTTTGGATAGGGATATGTCACTGAAAAATTTGAAAAGCAACCCATCCATATACCAATTTTCAAGAAAAGGGCACCCATTCATGTACCAAATCTCCCACTTGTGTCAATTATCCAAATTTGCACTACTTTTATTTAATTTTTTTAAGTGATTTGTAAAGAAGTATGCAAATTTTTGCCATTGACACAAAAAGAAAACCTATCAAAAACAAGATTTGGCCAGAAAAAAAGGACCAATTGAAATACCAGAGAGCCTGAATTTGCAGCATGGCCCTATAATAACCACTTATATCCTAAGTAGCCCCCCAGTATTTACGCGCCATACTTTTAATGATTCCACCTTTGAATACAAGTACCCCCCTCCCCCTGTTTCCAAATATTTTCTGTATGATCTGGTTTAGAAATAATTTGCTCATGTTTTCAAAAAACATTTGATTAAATCATGCATAATACAAACCAATGGTATGGTAAATACCACTGAGGTCAATTCCAGGTTCCTGCGGTATTGTGGTGAAATTTCGCAGATACTGTTTTTATTTATTCTTATTTTGCAAAAAAGTGTACTTGTCTAGGCGCACTGTGAGTAGACCTATCCATTTTGAGAACAAACATATTTAAATTTAAGGAGCTTGCCCAATTATTGCAACTTTTTCCAAGTATTTTGGAGATTTTAAAATATTACACATTTTTTTCATAATCCATGTGAAATTTTACAGTTGTAACACAGTTTTGGAGATGTAAATGTGTCTAATTATGACAACCATAATATATTAGGGTCTACACAACAAAGTATATTAAATAGACATGAAATTAATCATTGCTCATAAAATCAAAAATGGTTGAACCAATTTGAGTGCAAGTTTAGAGATGATATCTTTCATGTGAAACCGAAAACAAAAATTTTGATAAACATGATTATGTGTTTATAATCCCTTATAGTTTTGTTTTGTTTTCTAAATATATATACAGATTTGTTTGGTGTGATTTTCATAAGCTTTTAAAATTTTGCAAAATTCTGTTATGTTATGTACACAGCCCTTCAGTGTTCTTTGACTTTCTGTATATAAAATGTACAGAACATGTTTAGTCAGTACATTTTCTGTTGTTGTTAAGCTTTTTTAGACTCATTTAATTACATTTCAGTGTTTTTACTTTGTCAATTTCCTGCTTACAATGACATTACCACAATCTTGATTTGTTTGATGTAAAAGACAGTTATGACAACATGTGTAAGAAGGTTTGTTGATTTCTCCCTATGCAGGGCTTGTAATCAGTGTTGCCATACCCCTGTTTTGGGAGCCCTATTGGACAACTATTTGAAAATGTAATGTGACTGGACCAAGTTGTTGACTACTTCTACTGGTCATGTCAACAGTTTGCTATTCAGTATTGAAGTGTTACGTGTAATCCAATTATCACCCAAGCAACTGGATCGTGCTTTCTTGTTTTGAACCATGATCGAAATGATCAAAAGTACAAAAACACAAAAGTAGCACGCCAACCATTGTCAGGGGATGTGCGTAGTCCAGTAACTATTGTTGTTTCAAATAAATTTCAGACATGAAAATAAAGAGCTTTGCGTAACAGAATCGCATGTGCAATTCACGCAAATACACAACGCTTTCCAGGTGCTTGCATTGTTGCACTACTGTAGAATACTTATTGGAAATGGTGATGCGGTGGCTGCAGTCAGATTGTCAGTTCATGCCAGAAATTTATTTTAAAACCAATAATAAATGAGTTATGTAGTCACTGAGATACTGAATTGTTTTCTTTAAAACTTGTCCGCACTTTTGTAAATTAGTGACACAAACTATACTTGTTGGATGTTATTCGTGAACGCGTTCTCCAATTATAAGTCTTGAGCGTAGACATGCACAAAATAACCTTGAAAATGTACGCTCACGTCAGACACCTCTGTGTATTTGCGGCAGACACAACAATAATTTGTGTGTATACAAAAACCTTGAAAGTCAATTATTAGTGAAGGATAAAGATAACTTCTTATATATTTTCTTATACTATTAACTAGAATCATTATCTAAATTTTTGTCACCAAGATTTTTATTCACATCCTCGTAAAAAGTTAGTATATTACTTTTTCCTCTAACCAGCTGTATTTTCACATCAGAATTTGAACAACAAGCTCTAAGCAACAGAGCCCTCATTCTTTCCATCTCCAATGAAAAAATTGCTTTGCACACTGATGTCAGTACCCCCTCTAGTGTTCAAACACAACCAGTTGTTTTGCTGTCCTTATGTGACCTTCGTGTCGTTGACCCCAAAACATTTGTAATGATGCTAGACTAGACTAGAGCTGTAGCTGGCTGATCAAAGTGATGGCGGAATCACTGGTTCTGGGAAATGCATTTGTATTTCCTTCTAGATAGTGTCATGTGCAGTTAATGCAGCCAGTCATTTCTGTTTATTGAGGTCCTCTATGATTTGATTCTGATGAGTGATTGTTGCCTTGATCTTGTCAAATGGAAATTTTGATTTCATTCCAACATGTTTATCATTTTCTGAGATATTAAAAAGTGAAATGACTTTTTATTTCTCTGTCTTATATAAGAGACTGTCTTATATTCTTATATAAGAGACTCTCGGGAAGGACTATCTTATATAAGAAAATTAAAGGTGTAGGTTCCGACCACATTCTCATCCCCCAGGGCTCAACCGGAAGTAGTATATTTTTTGACGCCAAGTGAAAGCCCATATTTTTCTGATTATGAATCCAAAATTTCACCTCCAAATTCTTTATAGTTTCAGAGATATAGCACAAAATGTAAAATTAATTGTATACCTATTTTCCATTTCTTTTGTATTTACATAACAGCCTCATCCCCAGGGTTGCATACTTTATTTTACCTCTCAAGAGAAAACAAGGCACAAGCTAAGGTTGAAACCTTGCACAATGCATTTCAGAGGTCAAAGTCAATCAGTTAATAGTGAATTATACACATCCTAAAATAAGAACCTACACCTTTTTAAGTAAGTTCATCTACAAGCTTTTTCTCAAGCTTTTCTTTTCTGACCGGGGAGGGGGTCAATTACATTGACGGAAGGTATGGGTTTGTGCCGCCCTCAAAACCCCCTTTTCAAACCTCCTCTTCTGCTCTTCAAAATGCCCATTTCAAGATTGCTTCAGTTTCAAAGACCAGAAAATGACTCAAAAGTGTGTTTTTATTAACTTTTCAATCAAATTTTGAGCCATTTTCAGCCTAACTAGTCATATTTAAAAAAAAACACATTTCCTGAGACATTGATTCGGGAAAAAAATCAGTTTCGTAGACCCTATTTTTGACTAAAATCAGTTCGGCAGGACCCTATGTTGGATATCGCGGATATCACATGCCTACCAATTTGTTTTTAGTACCTCCCCCTAGGGCATGGACCAGGAGCCAGAAATCTGAAAAATGCAGCTCCTGGTCCTTAAGACTTCCAAAGAACCAAGAGCTGGTTTTTTTTATTCAGGACCAGGAGTCATTTCCGAAATTTGATCCCAATTTTGATTTGGAAATAAAGAATATATCAATAAAATAAGAAACTTTTTGATTATCATCTGCTACATATGCATTGTTTTTCAAAAAATTGCAATGTTTCAAATCATTTTCTTCACACATTTTGACTCATAGTCAGTGTCCCTGCTAAGGCCATATGGCGCGCCATTGGCGCAGGAGCCTTGGAAATTGGCGCAACAGGTTTCTGTCAATGTTTGAAAAGGATGCTTTTTCATGCTCTGTTTTGCCAATACGTCGATCCTGGGTTTACACCCGGAAGTCAATCTTTACCGAAATTTTAGCCCAAATACACTTTTGCCTGTAAAACTAATAAGCCGTGACATTAGCTCCAATTCATAGCGGGTGATTTGAATTGTTGTTTGGGATGGGTGGTAGTGCGCATCAATTTCACGCCTATTTGGGTGCATCGTTGTGCTTTACCAGTGCATCGTGGGATTAAATTTCGGTAAAGATTGATTTCCGGTTGGGAAACCCAGGATCGACGTATTGACAATCACAGCTGGTGATTTTGGCTCAAGCACTTCTACAAATTTGTTATGATTGGTCGAATTGGTGCAAGCTCAAAAACTTGAATCTAATCTTGAATATTCATATATCACCTGTCACCTCACTCATATCAATAGAAAATTATTATTTCAATGACAGTATTTTTAGAAATAAATTTTTAATCTCAAAATTTTAAACTTCTCTGCATAAATCCCAAAATACTGCACACTATAACTTGTCAAGGATAAAATATTTTCCACATAAGCAAGTTTTAAGAGATGCTTCAGAGACTGATTCAGCTTCTGACCAATGAACAGCTGGCATCTGCAATTTTCTATCCACTTTCTTCAAATGACCTCAGCTGACCCCGGTTTTGGTTGGCCTCTTGTGAAAGTTCTGGTGGATCATATCTAATCCACTGAGCTATATACTGGAGGGGCTGTTACAGTAATTAAGGTATAGGACCACACTAAGCACCGGAAGCGTCAGCCATTTGATCACCCTCTAAAAGCCCTGCATCTTGATAAACAAAACGCCATACGGCTCACCCACACTATTTGTAATTGTCAAGCGCCACACCTATTACCGATTAAGTCTATGTTAGGTGATTCCCTGTTTCTTTTGGAGCCGAAGACGACTGGGACAATATCGATCAATAGAGTACTAGTACATATGCAAATCAATTATCCACAGATCCATGATGAATGGGCTTTCAAGCTCTTTCAAGTGGTTATGTCCATTGATACGGAAAGGTGATGAAATTAGTTCTATTGATTGAATCAATAAGTATATAATTGGCCTATTATGTTTCCTCTAATACCCGAAGTCTAATCTTTACAGTTATGATATTAAACAATGAAATGGTGTTCACA
>JXSR01S075477.1:40584-51210 GCA_000969725.1 Ophiothrix spiculata | reverse complement strand
CTTCCAAAAATATGAAAGATAATTTATGTTTTGTTGTCAAAATCACCCAATAAAACAAACATCAAAATCTCCTGTCAAAACAATAATATGCTCACTAAATTATTACTATGAAAACAAAGACTCTTGACTTACATAGCCCACTTAATACCTGGTAAGGTCAAGGGTACATCAAGCCAGTATGATGCTGGGCAAGGAAGAAAGCTAACAGTTGGGGAATATAAAAGCCTGTGTAGGTTTCCAACCAAATGAGAAAGGTTGGTGTGGCTGTGATCATTGGCGTAGCCAGGGGTGTGCGGAAGGGGCGCACGCACCCCGGGATCTACAAAAAATGGAAAAAAGAATGACAAAAATAATAGGAAAACAACGAAAAAAGGATGCATAGTCCTAAATTACTGCTAATAATACATTTAGCGACCCGTCTAATACAGGCAGGTACCCCTAGTAACCCCTGGATCCATCGCCGTTTTGGACAAGGTTTTTTTGCGCACCCGGGGTCCGCAATCCTGGCTACGCCAGTGGTGATGATAGGGACAACTGCTGAGTTTTGAAACCATTTCATAAATCAAATCCACTATTGTTTTAATATAGTAAATCATTTGTCTTTGTAAAAGCACCTTTTTGGACTTGAAATTTGTGAGAGTTTAGAGGTCAATGCATGCAAAACTACTTCATAATTTATCATATGAGTGCAAGAAAGTCGTATGTGTAATGGCTGCCGATTTCGATGCATTTTGCAATATTTTCGATGATTTTTTTAAAGAAAAATTACATCAAAATAAGAAAATGGTGGGTCTTTGAGTGAAAGCTTTTTTAGTGACAATGAAGTTAAAAATATATGGGGTCATTGAGTGACAGTTGGTAAAAATAGGAGGTTTTTGGTGAGAGCAAGCGGAAAAAGTAGGGTCTCTGCTGGCACATGGCGCGTAACTCAAAGTTGAGTGCCCCCACACACTCCCACCCACCCAAGACACCCCCCCCCCCTGGGTTTAATCCATCACAGCTAGGATCAGTTCTGAGAGTTTCGGGCTGATTCCTTATGAGACTCCCGATTTCCCGCTCGATTTAATTTTGTGGTGGGGGGGGGGGGGGCAATCTGCTGCCCCATGCTGGCTATGCCACTGTCGCCGCGATCTATCAAATTTTGCACATGGGCAATGCTGGGTTATATGATAGGTCTACTTAGTCTAATGTTTCGCTTATCAGTGTAATATCTCACTTTCTAAAAATCGCTGCGACTGTCTACCAAGCTTTTCACATGGGCAGTGATAATACTAAAAATGGTAGGTTTACTATAATGGTGTATTTGTCTCAACATTGGCAAAGGTAGAAAGGAAATTCAATTAAAATTTGTTGAGGTCAATGATGTCTGTCCAATCATTAGAAAGTGTAAATGAACATGAATGACGATAATTAATTGTAGGTGTTGATAAGGTGAAAGTCATTCCAGGACATTTGTTTTTATATGACTAGGTTGCTGGTAATGGATATCTGATCTAGGAGATGAAAAGTATAACTATAGTTCACACCGATAACAAGTTTAATCATATAAATGGGCCACTCTTTGGGCCCATTTAAATTATGGATTAAACAATGGGTCACAAACATGACAAAAACATCACTTGCAATTTTCTTGAACTTGATTATGGAAATGATTGATTTACCAACATACATCTTTATTCCAATCATTTATTTGGCAATATAGCAGATAATAAATAAAGATTTGGGACCATTTTGCCAAATCTGAAAAATATGCTGTTTTTGCAGTACTTTAATACCAACTTGTTTGTGCTGAGCACTGTGTTTAATCTTAAGTACAGAATTTTGGACCTGTGGCCTAATGTTGAAAGTAATCGGAGATCATAATTTGGCCTAATATACAGAAATTCTTCGTCAGTGCATTTGAACCGTCTAAAACTAATCCCTGTTGATTGACTTACAATGCAATTTTTGAAAATTGAACAAAAATCATGACAGTCTTCTACCCAGGTGTTTCTAGGATATTAATAGACCAATGCATTTATATGTAATAGACCTATTCTATTAAATAGATCTATTCTATTAAATAGATCTACTAAGCATTTTTATCAGAAAATGTTTCAAATTCCAAGATTTGGCTGTATAAAGAATTCTCTGTATCCAAGCTTTGTCATAGGATGCACATGTGTTGTATTTCAGGTGAAGGTCACAGATCATGTTTGAATAGGGAACTGCCCATAGGGGTATTGGGAAAATTGTGGAAGCTTACAGGAGATGCAGATTTTGCCTTTTTCGGGGAATTGCCCACAGGCATATTTTGAGAAAAGAATTGTTGGAAGCTAAGGCGTTGCAGCTTTCCACTTTTTGGGGAAGGAAAAAACTAATCACAGGGATATTTGGAGTACTGTACTGTAGAAACAGATTTTTACTTTCCCATTTTTGTGGAAATGGAGAACTGCTGAAATTATGAAATGCAGAATGCTACTCTTTTTTTTTAAATGACCATTGGGTTACTGTAAACGGGGTTATTTTCGCGAGGGTTTAATTTTCCCCGAATTTTGTGAATCATCATCTAACCATGAATATAAGACCCCATGAATATATTCATTTTATTGTGTAGGTCTATGTAATGAAGCTTAAAAACGCTAATTTAACATGCGCGAAAAGGTCGTGATTGTCACGTTTCGCGGAAAATTCTGCTCGTGAAAATATCCCCGTTTACAGTATTTGAAGAGCTGTCGAAGCTATACTAAGGAGATGCAAATATGTATGTTTTCTTTGTAACTGTTTGATATATGAAAGAAATTTTTGCCACAGTGACGTAAGTCGGTTCTCACCAAAACAACTTGTGCAATACCATGAAAATTTATCACGTCATGTGTTAACATACGATAATTATACCTTTTGATTGGAGCTTCTTACATGAAGATAAACAAGATAAACATTATTTATCAAAACAAAAAATATTTAATTACCTGATTAGATACGTTAATATGCTTGATATGAAATATTATCAGTTTTATCAGTGTTTCCGCTAAGGTTTTTGAGCTTGCGCCAATTCGAACAAGTCTGACAAAGTTTAAGAGGTGCTTGCGTCAAAATCATGAGCTGTGGCTGAAAATTGGCTCAATAAAGCTAGAAAAATTTCTTTCTCACACACTTTCAGAAACTTGTTGCACCAATTTTCACCGCTCCTGTGCCAATGGCGTGCCATACAGCCTTAGCAGAAACACTGAGTTTTATCATGTTTATCATATCTATGTGAATGAACTTGCGATTCAAAATTTTATATTTTTTAAGCATTTTAAAAGTTTAATCATGTAAAAATTATTTTAAATTCAGCTGCCCGTGTGAAATGACCATCTTGTGACATAAGTCTGGCATGAACAAAATCAATGAGATGTGACAATTTCAGCACTGATGACCGACGGATGTAGGAGTTTATGTAAGCAAAGAAAACCCGGATTTCCATCCTGTTTTCTTACACAATATTTTGGTTCCCCATTCTTTAGTCTACATCTTTCACTCTTGATGTATCACAACTGGTTTACAAGACATCAAAGGTACCTTCTATCAAATAGTGTTAGTGAAATTATAGGTTTAGACATGAGGACGGGATTGAGTGCATTTCAGGCTTGAAAGCCCTCTTCAAAAAAGATTGTCCAAAACATTCCCTAAAAAGGTCCCTGAAAACCTCTTTGAGCTTCGCTTCATATCTTTACAATATATATTTTACATGTCAGTAAAAAGGAAGAATGAATCTGCTGACTTTGAATGCAACTCTAACCCTAATGCCCGTGATATACTCACAAGATGCAGACGTGGCGTCTAAAATCAAACCAGATGCTAGCTGCGTCTTGTAAGTATAACACAGGCATAACTCTAACCCTGAGCCCAACACTAACCTCATCCCTAACCCAAGTTTCTGTCCACACCACAAGTGATAGGGTTAGCCAAATGTTGAGGGGACACCCAACCCAAATCCCTGATCCTTTAGTAATAAGTCAATAGGGTTAGTGTTCAAAATGTTTAGGGACAAAATGGCTCAGCAAAATGGTAGTGGTGAAATGAGGCCACATCATGTGCAGTCATGATTTCAGATGTTAGATTCAGTGTAAATTGTAATGTATAGGGCCCGGGTATACGGCCTAAATCCCTAGTTAGAACTTTGTCCACCTCATTAGACCTAGTTTAGATTTTTGTTCTATAGTATTCTCCTCAACAACAATATTGGATCATGTTCAAAGAAATTTGCTAATCCTATATACCACCAGTATACCTGCTTGTCAACCGCATTTTGAAGTCCAGGTGCAAATAGCCATCAAAGAATGAGATCAAACTGGCAGTGACTTGACCTGGTCAACTTACATTGAAACAGCTTTGTCATTTGCAATTTGAACTTGCTGTATGTACCATGAACTTTATTGAAAATCAGAGGGGAAAGGGGCAATACTATATATGGGGTGAGCCACAGTTTACAGCTGCCAGAGTTTTATGGTGTGCCATTTGTGCAAGATGAAGTTTGTTGATTGAGGTATAATTGCGGGTATAATTGCAAATTGCAATGCCTTTAATCAGAATTTCTGCTTAAATTGTAAATGTACTAAACGTTGATATAGGCCTAAACGTCAGGTATTATTTTAATCTGAAGAGCAAAACATCTATATCTGTCTTAACCAAACTTATGGTACCTGCCCCTTCCCTAGTAAGAGGAGGCCTCCTGTAATTAGCTTGATGGTTGTTTGTTATGTGAACTTTAGCTTGGCAATTAGCCTGCAAGTGTTGAAATCCACCTTATTCATGTTATAAATATGACCACCAGTTTCTAGTTTTTGGTATTTGAAAATTCACTAAAGATGTTTTTATGGGATCGGGCAATCATTATGAAGATGCTAAAATGGTTGTTTTGACCATCAGATGACAAAAATATATTAATATTAAAGGTGTAGGTTCTGATCACATTCTCATCTCCCAGGGCTCAACCGGAAGTGGTATACCTACACCTTTAAAGCCTTTTGTTCTTCCTCAGTAGCACTCGGTGATCTCAAAATACTATTTAACAGCACTGGTAGGGGTGAATTTTAGGTTTGGTTTAGGGTTAGAATCGGTACAAAAGTGCTTGAAAAACTGCAGTCATTGGGAAATTGTTATAAAGGTCATTATACACCTTGTCTATTCTATGTCCTTCTTCTTATCTAGTGATACTCTGATTGTTAAAACTATTAGTAATTACCTCAGTGCATTGATAGGTTTCAACAAATAAAGGTACATAACTAAATTAAAAACAAATACAAAATTTGAAAGAAAATGATGCATGTTTTCAATACATCTATTTCATTTATTATTAAACAGTGATGATATTACAAATTAATTACAAGAAATCTAACCGGAGGTCATAGTCATCTTTCGACGCTTGTTATGACGGTTGCAAAACCGATAAGATGATGCGGCGAAAGGTCATCTGATTGATGCTAATGAGAACCTAGATCAAAGCAAAAGAAGATATCGGACCTTCCCATCATGCCTTCAATAGGATTGTTTGTATGGGTTATGATTAGAGGTATAGTAACAAAACATATCTGAAATTCTAGATTTGGATGCTAATTGTGCTATATTTCATATGTACACTAATGCCTCTCATAACAACTCTACAAAAAAATCCCATTGGAAGCAAGGCATGATGGGAAGGTCCTGATATCTTCTTTTGATCGATGCAGTGCCAGTTTTAAAAACAAGAGATGGACTCGCATTTGCCATGGGCATCTTACAGAGTGACCAAATTAGATGCTTTGTTTTTTCTTTTCATTAAAAAATGGCAAGTAAAAACTGAATATTTATGAAGCATAATCGTTGCTTGTTCGTGACATGTGGGCAAATATCTCCAGTCTAGTGCCATTGTATGTTAATTGGAAAATCATTACAGCAATACCAGGAGATCATTTGAAATTAAGTGATTCCAAATTTGGTTACATTTTTGGTATTTTGTTATTCATTGTATTCAACATTGTTTGTTCTCTGTGAAAGACGGCAACATTCTGCTCTGTCTACTTTCTTCAAAATAGCCAATTTTGCATTTTTTAAAGTATAAATGTAAAGTCAGCCTCTTGTCATTTTTGCATTTGTAAAATATTTGCAAAGGCAAAGACAAATAAAATGTTAAGATTCATATGGCACTTTATGACATCCACTAGTCAGCAATGGTGCATCAAAATTTGACAAAGAGCATGTAGAGTGAAAGGTGGAACTTATGCACCAATAAATGCACTTTCAAGATCAGTTTTTCTGCTGATGACCATTGGAAAATGTCATGTTCTGTTCAGTTTTGGAAACAAAACATTGCAAGTGATTTGAAACATAATATTTTGAATTTGAAAAAAAACACACACCACGATTTTGCCAAATTACAACATTCACAACAAAAATTGATTTGGTGTCCCGCCACATTTCGTCAAGTCGCATATTTTACTTATTACCATTTTGTTTTTTATATTTCACTTATGCTAAACTTATACAGGGGAAGCAGGTAGCGCAGCGTTAATTCCCTCACTTTGCTCGAATGAGCCCATGAGTGTTGTGATGGTTCAATCTCCTATCTCGGAGCTATATGTGCAATTGGTTGCCAGTCCAACCTTGCTTCTGCAGGTTTTTCTCCGCTCGCTCCGGTTTTCCTCCTGCATCTAAAACTGGCAAATAAATCTTGACCATATGACAGAGGACCCTCATGGAAAGCAGTGGTAGACACTGATGATGCCTTAAATATGTCATATTTCATGATATCCATTGCTTCAGATGGATGTTTCAGATAAACAAGATTAATTTAAGCAAAAAATATATCGGCGAACTGTTGCAGTATTGCTTTAAATTTGAGCATAACAAAACCTTGTCAAAATATCAAGATTTCACCCATCAAAACATACCATTTGATAAAATCAATCTTTTATCCCAATGCAAACACATAACTCTATAATACAAGTATGCGTCTATATCGTACCAGGAGTAGCTAGCTACATAAAGATGTGATGCATCATGTTAACTCATCGTTTTTCCTCGCCATCTTCAAGTGAAGTAGAGTTGTTCTGCTTGTTCGCCATTTTCGAGTTGAGTACATAAACCCAGAGGTCATTGACTTAGTTTCGCAGTTAAAAGGAACATCAAAACGGGCATTAGAATGGTGATAAATTTGTCTGAGATGGGTGAGTGAGTGTGTGGAAATTCTGATTTTTTTTTTTCAGAGGACAAAAATGACTTTTGTTTTAAGTTATAAAATTATACAGATAATCTTTAATAATAGTATGTTAAATGAGAATAGGATTGTGGTAAGATTATTCAAAGTTATTAAATGATACAGATATTCTTCAATTTTAGTTTGTTTAATGAGAATAGGATTACAGTGAGATTAAAGTGATTACAGGATCTGTATGAATCATGACTTTGTTGTTGTCTAAGGGCCAGACTATACTCAGTCTCCACACAACTTTTTGGCTGCCAAATATTTGGTTACAAAAATTTGTGTGGAGGGTGACTATTGTCTGGCCCATAATATGTTATTGAAATGTTATCAAAACTTTCTTTGAATTTTTGAAGGCATAGTCATTACCAAGTTGTCACTTTAGTATTATTAATTTGTTTATATTGAATAGATAATCTGATTTGATCCAAATTTTAACATATAGGCCAACATTTTCGTTTTATTTGAATGAAGAACTATTTCACATACACTGAAGTTCTGAAGTTTAAGTTTATTTACTTGCTTCAGACAAGTTGATATTAGAACCTAATTTGTGTCTCAATCAATTCGAATGATTCATGTGATTGTGGTTATCTACATTTTCCCGAAATTGCGACTATTTTGACCATATGGATTATTTATAATAATTCAGAGTTGAACATGTACAGGGTTCATTAGAAATATATAACTTTTAAGCTTTCATGTGTCTCAGAATCTTTGTTATTGGAAATTATTTGTGGAAAACGTGAAATGCAAACCATTTTACTATTTTCAATAAAATCAATGAAGAATTTGGTAGAATTTAATAAATAAATAAATAAATAAATAAACTTAAAAGAATTTATGATGAACTAGGCTCACAAAGAGCAAATCATAGATGATCAGTGGATAATCAGTTTGAAAGTTTGCTTATCCAATGGTACTTTTGGCATTGAGATATCTGGATTGTAGTTCAAGTTCAAAGTTCAAGTTCAAAATTTATTTCAATAGCACATTCAATAACAAAATATCAGAGCTGCCAACTCTTCCGGATCGTGCGGAAGACTTCCGTATTTGACGGCAATCTTCCGTCATTCCGTAGGCTTAGCAAAATCTTCCGCATTCCGCACCCTCTGGTTAAAAATAAAAAATAGCCTAAGTTATAAGTCCTCACTGTGTGTTGTGTGTCTCATTTAATATACACTAAATGCATGCGTAATACTCACTAAAATGCGAGACGTAAAAGCCTTACTGTTCGTGTATCACTATAGCCGTATACAGTCAATGTAATGCGTTAGTTTCGTGCGTAAGGTGGATGGTGATCGGGGACTGATGCATGTTTACAATACTTTAATTCACCATTTTTTGCCACGAAATTGTGAACAAATACTACGAATCTAGTTATTTTTGTTTTTCCATTCCCGGTGCCGTCAATGTAAAGGCGGGATATCCTGTGGACTATTTGGATGTTCAATGGCGCCGCCCAGAACGTAGATGTCACGTTGTTTACACGAACAGGGCAGTAAAATATTCGCCAGAGAAACAAAGTTGTGTTGATTATATGACTTAATATATTTAATAAACGGGGTTTGAAGGCTTGAATTTTTGTAAGTCATAAATTGTATACAAATTCGCCAGGAAACGTAGTTTATTACAGGTGCAAAATTCAACAGTCATATACAGTCATGACCATGATGACGGTTAAAACGTGTGTGTTTTTTATTCGTTTAAATGATGCAATTAGGATAGCAAGGTAAGGTATGCCTACATGTATGTATACTCAAAAACTAACAAAGAATTTTTATGTTTCAGGTGTTTGTAAGTTCTGTATTATATATCACAATCAAATTATATCATCATGATGTCTGTTTAAAACCCTTTGGATTAGGCCTTCCCTGGGGTCCAAAAAATGCTTAAATCCAGGAGCTTCAAGGGGGCGCTGCCCCCTTGATCCCCGCCAGGGCGCTGCCCCTGGACCCCGCTAGGGGCCCTAAGTCGGGCCCCTAGACCCCACCCGTCAAGGCTCGCTCGCTACGCTCGCTTCGATTGGATATTCCTCATTCAAATTCATTTTCTTCCTGATTTCAATATTCCAATGTTGGCAGCTCTGAAATATACACACTGCTATACTACATGTATGATACAAGGTAATGTCATACAAACATTTAGTATGATTTTCATGTTCACCAAATTTAAGATACTTGGCATTTGAAGGGGGAGTATCATTTGATTCATTATTTACTGATAAGCCGCATAGCAGGGCTTCGGTAACCCAGAAAAGTCCCAGAAAAAAAAATTGGTAAGCTTAAAAAAAAAATATATATATAAAGTCAAATAATAATAATAGTTTCTGACTACAAATGATTTTTTTCTGGCAATATTGAATGATGAAATACAAATAAATTAGCCAAATTTTGGGGTGAATTATAAATTACTGTCAAAACAAGCGAGTTTTTAGAGCAATTCGTGCATTTTTCATAAATCTCGCAGAAAATTCTCATTGATCAGTTCCCAGAAAGGTTCAATTTTTTTTCCTATACCCTGCCGCATAGAAAGGGTAAATCAACATGGAGAGAAAAAAATCCACCGTGTCTGCTAAAGGTGACAGAGACAGATTGTTGGTTGCGTATTGGGTTACATTGAGAGAACTCGGGGTATTTGGCGGTTGCACATGTACCGATGAATTGCGTCAATGATTCTAGGAAGAGCTATGGGGGTGGGAGAGCTGAAAATTAGGACAAATGTGTAATATGTATTTAGGCTAAATTTGTATTTGATAACAAAAGATGAGTTAGACTAACTGGCTTTGATGGTGTAAGTGTGAATAAGGCTGGGTGGATGAGAGAAAAGTTGAACATGAGCTTCCGGAGGAGTATGATAGGACCTGGAGCAAAAGAGAGATGGAGAGGAAAGTGGATTCCAATGCTTTTGGTAGAAATCTTATGAGCATGTGATCAGGGTTTTTTTTGTAATCTTATTTCACAACATCCACCCACTGATGAAGGGACCTGTTTGGTCGTGAAATTATCTGGAAAATACAATTCCGGGGAGTGCAGTAGACGTTTTAATCATCAAATTTAAATTCTTGCTTATTTTGTTGTTGTGTAACAATTATCTGGTTTTACATCTGCATATAAAAAGTCCATATGTCAGGAAAATCCCTACAGATATTTGTTGGAACTAAGACTTGTTTACTTAGACCAGTGGTTCTCGGATTAGTTTTTATAAAGCGCCACACAACTGATAAAATTGTATGGTAGAAACAAAAAATACACTTCTTTTATGGCATATTTCTAATGTATTTCTTTGTTTTCGAGAGACTCAAAGCACAAATCATTACTAGTCAAAGCACCAAATTATGTTTTTGGTAAAAAGGACATAAAGGGTCACATATGTGTACCGCCGCGGCAAAAGGGTCCAGTTGTCGACTCGTACATGTTGCT